>CM055825.1:38025996-38075147 GCA_029582265.1 Zoroaster sp. YZ-2022
TTTCGTGAGCACGAAATGATTTCGAGCGCACGAAGTAAAAAACTCAAATTATTTCTTCGCACGAAAATTTGTTTTCATCATATGTCCCTTTAGGGGCTCCGTAACTCTTTGCTGACTTCGGCGTTGAAACTATATAGAGAACAACTGTTTTTAAAATGAAAGTTGCTCAAGATGAGTAACACCGCGGAAAACGAAGCTGTTATAACTACACCAGTGGTGTTCATAGTAGGTATCTCACCCACTATGAGCACCATAAAAGAGCACAATAATTACGCAGCTAAGTGTACCATTTTTACGTTTGATTTTGCTAGAGGAGGGTATCAAACATCGAATTGACAAACTTTCTCTTTCTAGGTTTAATTAGGAATATATCGGGTGACTTTTAAGTAGAAAATATAAACATATTTACCATTTTCCACTTCTGACGACTGCCTGAGTATCCCTGGTATCTTCACAAACGATGGCTGATATATCTCCTGGGCCGGTAATCGTATCGTCATAGTCAGTAAGATCAGAGTCCAAGGTAGGAGTCTGTGAAAGCAAAACGTGATAGTCTGGTTAAAGATGTGTCGCCCGTGCTTTGAGGCGGTGTTATTTTACCGGAAATTGTGTTAGGCTTTAAATCCACAAAGTTACGTCCTTTATCACGCTGCAGCCATCTTTGTCAGGTTCCCTGTATGCAACTACGACAATAGAGTGTTCGTGGCCAAGCGGTCTAGCTTACCGGACTCAAGTTCTGGTGTTAGCAGCAGAATGTGGGTTCGAATCCCGGCCGTGACACTTGTGTCCTTGAGCAAGACACTTAACCATAATTGCTATGAGGGCAGAAGGCAGTTTAATAACTGCCTTGTTCTGGACTAGTTACCCTCTCCCAGTCCTATTCGCTGCACCGTGAAGAGGCTGGTTATTAACTTGTCTTGTTTCGGGTTTTTTGCGAGGGCTGGATTTCTTCAGTGTGGGAGTCGTTGCAACAACTCAATGACTTAGTAGCTCCCAACCTTGCGAGCTTGGCCATTATTGGCCTTGTGTGGGAGCGAATTATAAAAATAAAAAATAAAAAATAAAATAGAGCTAATCCCAATCCGTACAAGGTACCAGACTATTTTTCCTTCCAGCCTCGGTTTGGTCACATGTATGGAAGAAAGACAAGATGGCTGCATCATGATATAGATCATGATATAGATGTCTGGTCTAACCCCGGGGCTGTTAGAGGTATAGTTAGCAGTTGTTTGGCACTGGGGTTAGATGGACTGGTTAATAAGGTCACAGGACATTCATTAAAGATACCGTACTGTACAAAAGGAGACTCTTCTGTTTTCATTTTGATCACCACTGTAAGCCAGATTAGGCCTGAAATAAGACTGTTAAAGGAGCTTGTTTCAACTATAGATCTGTGAAGGCTCTACAATCATAATATACGGTATTTAATGGAAAGCAATAGATGTTTGTTTGCAGATTATATGCAGATATGATGCAAACTTTGGAGGGCTGCATATTGTTGGCTTGTGACTGTTGTAAACATATACTCTTTGCTGACTCAGCGTTGAAAAAAAACTATACGAGAGAACAACTGTTTTTAAAATGAAAGTTGCCACAGATAAGTACCACCTGCAGAAAAACGGAGGTAAGTTATAACTATTGATTAGTGGTGTTCGCATAGTGGGTAACTCACCCACCATGAACACTATAAAAGAACAAAATAATCTTCGCAGCTGGAGTAATTTTAAGTTTATGTTTTGCTGGAGTGAGGAGTATCAAATATCAATTGAAAACTTTCTCTTATCTAGTTTTTAATTAGGACTATATCCAGGTGGCATTTTAAGTAGAAAATTAAATATATTTACCATGTTCCACCTCTGGCACGATTCTTGCCTGAGTATCCTTGATATCTTCATAGTCAGTAAGAGCAGGGTCCATGGAAGTCTGTGAAAGCAAAACATGATACTCTGGTTAAAGATGTATCGCCCGTGATTTGTTTAAATCTATACAGTATGACCTTTATCACGCAGCAGACATCTTTGTCAGATTCCTTGTATGCAAGTATGAAAACTATTATAGGGAACAACTGTTTTTAAAATGAAAGTTGCTAAAGATAAGTAGCACCATGTTATAACTACACCAGTGGTGCGAACACCATGAAAGAACAAATTATGCATCTAGTATAATTTAAAGTTTACGTTTTTGCTCGGGGAGGGAGTATCAAATGAACATCGATTGAAAACTTCCTCATAGTTTTAATTGTGAATATATCGCGTGACTTTTAAAGAAAATGAAACATATTTACCATTTCCACTCCTGACACGACTGCCTGAGTATCCCTGGTATCACGCTTTAACTTTGACTTCAAGACATAAATAATTAAAACAGCAGCTATAATGATCAATGATGAGCTGATCACACTGATAGCGACTGTAGTTATAGTATTATTAGCCTGAACTTCACCTATACCTGGAATAAATACAAAGTCAACTAGAGCTTAAGTGTTTGTTAGAACAAACACACGGTGTTCGAGTCAACTTCCGGTTCAATCAAATTATCATCGATGATGTCAATATCATATTGTGCAAGGGTTTATCATCTTTTATAATAACAATATTAATTTCATATCTCAAAATACACATAAATTTTGCGTTAGAATGTGTTGAATTTGAACTTCCTGTTTGGACAGGAAGTAAAGGTCAACATTAGGTGGTTTGAAGGTCATATATGACCTCCTCCATGATTATGAAAAATAACAAATTTGTCAACTTATACATTAAATTGAAGCTACTGAATGACCTTTTAAAATTTGTAAAATCGTTCGTCTACCACTAATTGGACCATTGGCAAGCATTTATGGTAACTCATTTCACAAGAATTACAAGCTATTAATGTAAAAAATTTCCAATTGTGGTTTTGTTTTCTAATAGGTCATTTAGTTCTTGAGATATTGGCTGTTGAACTTGGAAATGTTGTGAGATTTAAGCAGTAAATTTAAAAGAAATTAACAAGTGTGACTTGGAACACAATGTTTTTTTTTTAAATATTGACACTAGCCCAACACATGCTTTTCAAAAACCATGCTAGATGATAAATCAACATTAAAAATCACTCATATGAAAAATAGTTTGCCAGGGTTGTAGGGTAGCCCAGATCAACCTATTCAACATTATTATGGACATAAAGTCGCAAAGATAGAAGGGGACTACATGTATAGTAACTGGATTAAACTTGGCTGCAAATTAAAGAGCAGGGAAGTGTGGGTTAAATTGTTTGGGGAGTTGGGGGTTACTGAAGACACTGAAGCATGGAAGACCATATAAATATTTCCCTTTCCTTTCCTTCAGCTAATTAGCCTTTCATTGAAAACAAACATAACTACTACATGATACAGTTAAAGCTTGCATCCGTGCTTTCCATCTCCACTGCCCACCGCAGAAGAGTTTTTGTCAAAAAGTAAATAATTCCAATTCAAACAAAATTAAATGTAATTATATCCACTGGATCAAATCTGATAATTGGTTGCCTTTTCACTTTGTTTATGGAAAACCTTTCAATTTTAGATTTAATAAATAACATTGGTATTTATCTCTTGGTATTAAGTCTACAAAAATAAATTTAATCTTTATTTATAATATACTTCACATTCAGGTTAAGTTTATAACAAAAATATAATGATAAATTGACAATGATAGTGACACTCAATCAAGCATCTCCCGCATTGTGACATGCTTATAAACTGTCTTTGTTTTCACCTATACTGCAAATAATTTAAAAATAATGTATAAAATTTGAAAACAAATTCTACATTGATTTTTACATTTTCAAGGTTGTACATGATTGGCAAAATGTCTGTAGCTGCATCCATACTATGAATTACAACCTAAAGATCAGATGCCATTTTGTACATAAATTGTTAGACATTGAAATAATCAAAGAGTTGTATGGGTGTGTAAATTTCTTATAAAACAATGTGAAATACATATTTATTTTAACTGTCTGTTGGGTTTCATGACTTGACTTTTGTGGTTACACACCTCCCTCCCACAATCAATTGAAACCACTTGTTGACCTGTTTAACCTACTTGTAACCAATCTAGAAATGGTGTACATGGTCTTACACATGTAACAAGTGAAATGACTTCAGTGTAAATGAACCCAACCATGATCCTTTGTTGACAAGAAAACAGAGTATATATCCACTGGATCAAATCTGATAATTGGTTGCCCTTTTCACTTTGTTTATGGAAAAACCTTTAAATTTTAGATTTAAATGAAGCCAACATTGGTATTTATCTCTTGGTATTAAGTCTTGTACAAAAATAAATTTAATCTTTATTTATAATATACTTCACTTTCAGGTTAAGTTTATAACAAAAATATAATGATAAATTGACAATGATAGTGACACTGTAATCAATCATCTCCGTATTGCGACATGCTTATAAACTGTCTTTGTTTTCACCTATACTGCAAATAATTAAAAAATAATGTATAAAATTTGAAAACAAATTATACATTGATTTTTAACTTTTCAAGGTGGTACACATGATTGGCAAAATGTCGGTAAAGATCAGATGCCATTTTGTACATAAAGTGTTAGACATTGAAATAATCAAAGAGTTGTATGGATGCTTGTAAATTGCTAATAAAGCAATGAAATACATATTTATTTTAACTGTCTGTTGGGTTTCATAACTTGACTTTTGTGGTTACACACTTCCCTCCCCACACAATTGAAACCACTTTGTTGACCTGTTTAACCTACTTGTAAACAATCTAGAAATGAGTGTACATGGTCTTACACATGTAACAAGTGAAATGACTTCAGTGTAAATGAACCCAACCATGATCCTTTGTTGATAAGAAAACAGAATCAATCTGCATTTATAATAAAAGTACGCTCTGTATGTACGATTTAGTGACAGTTCAGAATGGGTGACATTCAGGGGTTGTCATTGGAATCAGTAATTTTAGAATAAAATGTCTGCCCCCTCCCCCAAGTTCTTGGTGATGGCATGTACTGCCACTGGTGATGAATCAACACATTTGTTTTTTTTTCTAAAATTCTTTAGTCTATCATTGCAGCAAAACAACAACACTGAGGACCCACACGAAATATAACTTCTTTGGCAAGCATCAAAACGCGAAACTAAATAGGTTTTTCTACAAATGTCTGTTCGTGCTAACAGTGTATGACTGTTAAGAATAATGTTATTTGTTCTACTTACAAAGATACTGTGACACAAAACCATGCAACAAAGACAGTTCAATGATGGGATTGCACCGACGCGTCGCGACATGATATCCGCTGCAGCGCGAAGTGACTGTGTATGATTTTCGGATACAGCGCGAAGTGACACATTGCAGTTTCCCGGCTGCGAAATTGATACCAATTGAAAAATACTAATGCACAGTGGTAACACGAAGGATTCCAAAAATGCGAGGTGCGTCAATTGGGAAAAGTGTAAGCTTTTGTTAATTTTCGTTTCGTCGTCTGCTTTTTTGTTTTAGTTCGAAAAATGCATCGAAAAACATCATTCCGGTGATAGAAAAATGGCATCAAGTTGATTTGGTTTCGTCAGCTTGTTATGTTCTGTTCATGTGTTAAGTTTGAAGGCTGTATATGCTTAGCAAGGATGCCTTTGTTACCGGACAATCGCCACTGAGAAGTAAAAAAAAAAAAAAACAGTACAAAAACTAGAGATTCGAGTTTGTTTACACAAACTCTAGGTGTTCGGGAGTAAGTAAAGGTCAAATTGGGGTCACTTTTGTGTAAAATTGTTTTGACAAATAACGATCTGTACAATGGTGCAAATATTGTGAATTTACCTCTTGTGGAAGATTTTGTTTTAAATATTAAACTTTGACTTCCGGTTTAGACAGGAAGTAAAGGTCAAATTGGGTCAACTTTGTGTAAAATTGTTTTGACAATTAACGATCTGTACAATGGTACACAAATTGTGAATTTACATCTTGTGGTTGTTGAGACATGATTTTTTTAAATATTAAACTTTGACTTCCGGTTTGGACAGGAAGTAAGGTCAAATTGGGTTCACCTTTTTGTAAATATTTTTTGACAATTAACGACCTGTACAATGGTACAAAAATGTTAATTTAGCTCTTGTAGTTATTGAGATACGATTTTTTTTAAATATTAAACTTTGACTTCCGGTTTGGACAGGAAGTAAGGTCAAATTGGGGTCACATTTTTGTAAATATTTTTAGACAATTAACGACCTGTACAATGGTTTAAAAATTGTGAATTTACCCCTTGTGGTTGTTGAGATATGATTTTTTTTAATATTAAACTTTGACTTCAGGTTTGTACAGGAAGTAAAGGTCAAATTGGGGTCATGTTTTTGTAAATATTTTTGACAATTAACAATCTGTACAATGGTGCAAAAAATGTTAATTTACCTCTTGTGGTTGTTGAAATATGATTTTTTTAAATATTAAACATTGACTTCCGGTTTGGAAAGGAAGTAAGGTCAAATTGGGGTCACCGTTTTGTAAATATTTTTTGACAATTAACGATCTGTACAATGGTACAACAATTGTGAATTTACCTCTTGTGGTTGTTGAGATATAATTTTTTTTAAATATTAAACTTTGACTTCCGGTTTAGACAGGAAGTAAGGTCAAATTGGGGTCACCTTTTTGGAAATATTTTTTGACAATTAACGATCTGTACAATGGTGCAAAAAGTGTGAATTTACCTCTTGTGGTTGTTGAGATATGATTTTTTGTATATATTAACCTTTGACTTCCGGTTTGGACAGGAAGTAAAGGTCAAATTAAGTCACCTTTTGTATATTATTTGACAATTAACGATCTGTACAATGGTGAAAGAATTGTGAATTTATCTTGTGTGGTTGTTGAGATATGATTTTTTTAAATATTAAACTTTGACTTCCGGTTTGGACAGGAAGTAAGGTCAAATTGGGGTCACTCACAACTCGTCTTTCATCTACTTGTTAAGTTCTAAGTACATGCCAAGTTTCAAGTTCAGGTGAAGTTTGCAAGTATGTGTTTGTTACCGGACAGTTATTGGGGAGAAGAAGAAGAAGAAGAAGTAAAAAAAAAAAAAAAAAAAAACAATAGGTGTTTCGGGCATATGCCCTAACACCTAACAAGAGGTGTTCGCGCTGCGCGCTCGAACACCTAAAAAGTAAAGCATTAATCCAGAAAAATAGAAAATATATAGAAGATCATAATTTAATAGGCCTACTTATTAAAATAATACAATGCAATTGAAATAACTGCAAAAGATTATTTGGAAATACATTTTTGGAATAAAAAAAAATCTTTGGAATTTTGCTTACTGTACATGTTAATTACATTGAATTGTACTGTTGATGACATAATGTGTCTATCTCTCAAGAAATTATATGCTCTTACCTGTCTGAATTGGTTCCATCAAAGGACTTGAAGAATACGCTTCCTGCATTAAAATAAGAAAAAAACTTTTCTATTTATCCTGAATGTTTCAATATGTTTACTTTCACTGCTCTTTAAAAATAAGAAAATGTTAGGTATGTACAACTATGGTATGCAGTGAAATAAAGTAAAATGGACTGAATATCTTTCATTAATATATTGCTAGAAAACACGGATGTTTGGCTTTATATAAAATGTTGACATTTGTAAAAGAAAATCTCGAGAAATTGAGTTCTGTGATTTTCAAGTCAACTATAGCTGAAAAAGGAGTAATTTTCTTAATATCTTTCCATAACGTTCCATTCTCTAACATTACATACACTCTTACAAAAGCTGTGTACATTGTACTTGGCTTCAGGGCGCCATTTATAATCTAAACTATATCAACCAACCAACAAACCAAATCAACCTAACTACATCCTTACCGTTCCGTCTTCCAACCTCACGTATGCTCTGAGAAAGGCTGTGTATTGTGTTTCTGACATAAGAGGGCCGTTATCCCCAACATGCTGAGTCCTTGTTTGTCTTTTTTCCCTACTTGGGGCATTGCTGTCAGCACAGGTTGAAATCCTTGAAACGCCTATCTCAACAGCTGGTGGGAGGCTTTTCCTTTACACGGATACATATATTAAAAGTAAAACTAGAGTAAGTCATGAAGAGGTTATAGTCGGTAATGTTTGCTGCGCGATACCTATTTCCTTTGTGATTGCCCTAGACCCAGGGCAAGACAAGTCCTGAACACTGTTAGTGAGGGGCCAACTCTGCTGTACTTACCCTGTTCACAAAGAATAGTACGGTACTCAATTGAGGAATGTAAGGCGGATTCGACCCACCGGGATTCGATCTTGTGGTTACGAATCAAGAGCACTATACCCACTGAGCTATTTCTGGCATACATGTACGTACATATTGTTTTCGGCTAAACAATATTGTTGTGCATCCACAGGTAATTTTCCTGCAGTTGACGTACCCATCATGTCCACTGTGCCACATTGACTCTCCGGCAGAATGTGCTGGTGGGTTACGTGATGGTTCAGTCGATTGAGCAGCACACGGGCTAGGACTTTCCCTGCTACTGACAGCAAGGAGATGCCTCCGTGCTTGTCGCAGCAGGCACCATCACCTTTTCTCTTGTACAGGTGTACAATTGTTGCATCTTTGAAGTCTTGCGGTACTGCCTCTTGTGTCCATATGACACCAAAGAGGTGACCCAGGCGTTGTGTGAGAAGTTTCCCTCCCTGCTTGAAGATCTCAGCTGTAATGTCATCTGCTCCTGGAGCTTTTAATTACCACAGGTCATTTGCTGAATAGCTTTATGTATTTCGTTTGACCTTGGCGCCTCCGACAAGTCTTGTTGAATTGGGATTTGGGGAAGCTCATCTATGACGGTGTTGTCTATGTTTGATTGACAGCATATAGGGTTAAGGTGAGATGCCCAACACTCGAGGATGATTTTGTCATAAGGAGGGGTCGACTTGATGATATTATTCAGATCGTCATTAAAAAAATTCCTTCGTCTCATCTAAAGAAGTCAAGGTTGGAGCATATGTACTGATGAGGGTGACATGCTGATCATCCACTATATCCAGGCATGCTGTCATGAGTCTGGCATTGATGCCCTTGGGCTGAAAAGTTTTGACACAAACAAGGATCTTATTGTAAAGCCAACTCCCGCTTATCGGCGTTCTTGTTCTGTTTGTCCGATCTAGAAGAAGGTATACCCTGCCCCAACCTCCTCAAGTTGAGATTCACCAGCTAGACAGGTCTCACTGAGGGCTGCAATATCAATCTTATGACGAGCCAGTTCCCTAGCAATAATGGCCGTTTGACGCTCAAGCCTTGAGCTATGGTCAAGAAGCGTACGCACATTCCATGATGCAAATATTAAGCTAACTTTATTTCATAGTCTGTTTGGACCGCATAATTGGATACACATCCGGCCGCAGTAAGCTGGCAGCATAGTACTAGTAGGAGCAAGCGATTTTATTTTTTAGGGATCTCTTTCTCTTCCCCTCTCTGTTCAGCTAGAGGACATAATTAACTGGGACAGCAATGTCAAAACATCACACAATATACCTGCACACGGGCTGTATTTAAGTGAGTATGGCTTGTGCATGGTCGTATCCACTCTCTCTTCCCATTACCAGCCAGTTGTTCACATGTAAGCAATGCACATCATGTGAATGACGAGTATGGGCGCAGTAACTGTCCAGAAGTCACTGCGAAGAAGCACGACGAATTGCCGTCTTGGTTAATGTGGCTGCAGCTGCTACGAAGCTGTGCAACAATGCCGGTACTAGAGGCACCAGAGTAGACTTCAGGGTTTCTGCCAGGGACTCCTCCCTTAGCCTTTGAATAAAAAGTCTAACTAAGGCAGCGGGTTGACCAATTTGTTGCCTTAAGGCTAGTTCATACTTAACACGAATTTGCTAGCGAAGCGGATTCGTTAGGGTAACTGCAAACGTCACAATGAAATCACCATTGTTGTCTTCAGGAATTTCGCTTCGCTTTCATATTCGTGTGAAGTATGAACGGGCCTCTTCAGCGAGTCAGTCTGATCTGCACCGTGGAAAAGCGGGTTTGGCTTGTCTGGGAGAGGCTGTGTATTCTGCTGGGTCCCTGTGTGTTTTTGGCACACGCCCTCACCAGACATTGCAGACCAAAAAGAAACCAGGTACTGAACTCGACAGTCGGGTACCCGCAAATCCGGGTTCCCGGCACGGGCCTACTAGCAAAATTTCTTTCTTAATACATGTAAATCATGTGAAATTGTTTAGTTTTTTAAATTGTCTTTAGATGTGGAGGCTTACCCGTTTTTAACCACGGCAAGATAAGGTCCTGGTTTATCCTGTGCATCTTCGTAGGACATAATACTGCTCTCAGGATAATCCTTGTCAGGATCAACACCAGTGTAGTTCAAATTGTCTCCTTTACTTAGCCGGACAACTATGATATCATAACAGCTGAAAAATAATAACAAAAAACCTGCATTTGAATATGCTATTTTTTGATATATTTAAATTACAGCGATTACAATGTTAATTCCCCTGCTCTTTGGGGTTTATTAAAATCATTCAAGAAGCATTCTCATCTTCCTGGGGACAGTGACAAGTATACAGCCCTGTCTCCCTGTTAGGTCCTTATTGGCTAATCAAACACATTAACCATCTATCTAGAGAAATATTTATGGTAAAGTTTCTTGCATGTTGTTAATCAAATTTATATTTGGATACAAAGAAAGTAACCCACTCATAGCAGTGTTACCAGCAAATGTTTTTTTACCATTATCAATGTCGTACTTTCCCTTTAATTACCTGATTGGTCCATTTCGTGAACTCGCTTCCTCCAGAGACATCCAAAAACTGTCAGAAGAGACTATTTGCTCATCTTCTCCTATCGATATTGGCATGGTAGGCTTCGAAGGATTAGGTGGGGCTTTGAATAAAAGGTCAAACCATTATATTTGACATTTTCTAATACTCATCCTTGTCAGTATTGTAACGCAAGTCAGGCTAATTAATCGTAGTGTACAGAGGGCGCGCGACTAGCGGCGCGGGTTGCTGTAGCTGTGCGCGTAGTGCATGATATTTGGATCATGTGCATATTAAGACATGCCGGTAGTGCGCGCGCGCAGCTGGCGATTGAGATCGCAAGCGGCAATGTGAGCCAAGACCTTGAATAAGAAGGTACGCCTTGCGAGCGCGTCGGGCATGCAAGGTTAGCTAACGAAGCTGAGCTGGGACCTATCAACGGACCAAACTAAGGAGGCTACTGGAGGCTCAGCCACGGGGGCTTACGGCGGAACGCACATAGCGTGGTTAAGCCTTGGGACAGCCACCGAGGAGCAGTCGGGGTGGCCTGAAGATATGACGTCACGCCTTGAGCTAGAGACGCGTGAATTACGCCACATCCTGACCGTGCTGCCGCCATATTTTTCCCGATGCTGAACTTTGACCTTGGTTGGCTAGCGCGCGCAAACTTCGAAGCGTGACGTCAGATCTTCAGCACAACACGCGTTACCAATAAAATCCTTTGAGTGGTACGCCTGGAGCCTGTCTATAATTATACTTGATAGGATATAGACAGGGGACCAGTCTACAGTCGGGATAGCCAGTACTGTTAGAGTGGAAAGTGGACGCGAGGATCGAGGAGGCGGTGGCGTTGGTCAAGGAAAGGCTGACGGCCTCAGCGTAGCAAATTACGGACCGCGAAGGATACAGGACCCCTAACAAGGCTTAGTTAGCGACGCCTTCGCGTGTGGCATTACATGCATATTGGAGGGTACAATTAAGGTTTATTGGAGGGTACGCATAATTAATTACAGTCACTTGGGGTCCAATAATTATTCATGTTGATTTATTAAATCAGAATCAATTTAATCTCGTAGTCTCTTTTGTGGATCATTTTGTAAGTCTGCCAGCTCCAAGATTGAACCAAGGAAGAGTGTAAACTTGTGTATAGGCGGTATATTTCCGACTAAACGGGCCTGCATCTCCCGGCCGATATTCAGCCATCCGAGCCGGAAGATTCATCGACTTAAGGTCACTCAGATAAATCATCTTTCAGTAGATATTCCGCTACAGTATATTTTTCTGTGGATTTCTTTGCTGGCACAAACACATCATGATTCTGTACATGTATATGTACATGTACATGTGTATTTTTTCTTTATAAAATGGCGATCGACCAACAACTCGGGCAATTACACATGGTAATTTTATTATTCCCAAACCTAAATGTGAAATCTTTAAAAACAGTTTTAGTTACAGAGCTCCTTCTTTTTTAAATGGTGTCCCTTTCACCACTCGTTCAAACTCTTATTCTTCATTCCGGTGTTTGTTGAAGGAAGGCAAGGTTTGAAGAAATATTATTATTATGTCATAGATTACCTTGTGTTTTGCCCGAGATGTTGGTATACAATTGATAATTAATTTGCTTTGATGGTTTTTATTGGGGAGGATGGGGGCGCTCGTGTTTCTAAATTTTGTTGTGTTCATTTTGTTATTGTTTTTTAGTTTATTGCTCCATTATTAATCTTCCCCTTTAGTCCTATCTTTAATCAGTATGGTAGACTGGGACGGGGTCTATTTGTGCAATTTAGTCCTTTACGTTTTATTTCGTATGTAATTGTCCGTTAAGACTGTTTTATCAATAATTATTGTTAATTCATCTGTACCTCCTGTAATAATTTTTGTATGATATTGATATATTTTTATATAATATGAGGGCCCAAATGATCAGCTGTGCTGGATGGGTTACCCTCGTTAAAGATGGTTTAAAAAAAAAAAAAAAAAGATTTTAAATTAAAAAATAAATAAATTAAAACAAATTAAATAAAATATTTAGTTATACAATAACAAATAGTTTACACAGTTGGATATTCTTAGTGATTGATGCCAGATTTCATTGCTTCACATTCAAAGCAACAAATATATTTCTGAATCCATAAATTACAATTATAGCCTGTATAAATAACAAAACTGTGCAGATAACCTACCACACATCTATGTCTATGGTTTCAGGTCCACGTGTATGTCAACTCCTTATCCAAGTTGCTGCTTATAATTTGCAAACTTGATTTTTTTCTTAAAAAGTTATTTTGTTCAAGGGTATATTGTACCTGAATCGAATTTCCAATAATTTTGCTAAACAGGTTACATCAACTGACATGTCTGTATGTGTTTGCAACAATTCAGGAATATGCAAATACAACAACAAACCATGTTGCACCTCTTTTGAATCTTCTTCTAAAAACTGGAAACTTCTTTGCATATGTCGTTGCCACCACGGTAAACTAATTTAGGAAATTCATGGATGGATATTTGGAAAGAAAACTGATGTTGGAAAGTATGAGATTATCATCAGAAGATGTTGTCTTACCTGCAGCATTTGTGATACAGCTGCCATTGGATACCGCACTTTTTTCTCCCATTTCATGCGCTTCTGTCCTGGCGCTGACCATAAAACTAAAATCTGAGTAATGAGCCAATACACTCTTGTTGAATGAATAAGACAGAAGGCTCCCATCAACAATTTGTGTGCCCATGTCATCTGATTCAGTAGCCTTTCCTGAGTCAAGTCGGGGATATGCAATGTAGTGCACCTGTATAGGCAATGATATGAAAGGCATTAAGAAAACCAAATAAAAACTAACACCTCCCCACCCCTCATCAACAACAAAACCTAAACAAACAAACAAACAAACAAACACTATTTCAAAAACAAGTTTTAGTGACTAAAGACTAATTAACCGAAGCAGTACTTGAACCTGTGACCTGTGACCTCTAGATTACTGTTCTAGTGCTTCACCAACTGAGCTATCCAGCTATATGTTTGCTGGTCTACAACGTTGTCAGTATTTTCTGAGGGTAATACCAGAAGTCTTTTACCTACATGAATGTAATACACTTGTAGTAATGCTATACAGTCAGAAGCCATTCGAATCATACATGTCGTGTAGCTAGGGATCATGTCTCAAGTTAAGATGCTTAAACATGGGACACGGTCGTCAGCGATATCTCTCAGAGAGGATGCAGCTTTGTATTATATCAAATCAAATGACAGGACAGGTACATGAATACATTTTGGAGACTCAATTTCTAGCTGGTAACTTGCGGATATTTTTTCTGTAATCGAGCATGTACATTGGAAAGACAATATTCACTAATATACCACAACCAATATAGTGCAAATTTAAGCAAATAATTATGAATCTTACACAAGTACGTTTTCAGTGTATTTACCGTGTAACTCTGAATAATTCCATATTCATTTTCCGGTTTGTCCCAGCTTATGATGCAGGAGTCTTCAAGGTTATCACTTTGAACATTCAAAGGAGGAGACGGCGCTATACAAAATCAAAACCATTAATCTTATTATCAATAACATCTTGACCCAGAGCAATGACTGCAAAATCACTGGAACCTCTACAAAATTAATGAAATCATCAGAAGATATTTTTAATAAACATACATTATAAAAGACAACTTATTTTAACAAGTCTCTAATCACTGAACAACAATGAACAAAAGAAATTGTAGTTAAAAATACAAAACAATTACAAATATATAAATAATCAAGGCTAAATATTTATTCAGGTATCCATGCTTTCATGAAAGGGAAGCCTGTTTTAGAAATAGTGGATTGAATGTATTGTACAAAACTGTTTTAATGTTTGTGCTTATCCTTGACACACGAGGGCGCTATTATGTGAGATCATAAAATAATAGATGGATCATTTCTGCTGGCAAGAAGAGATTTACTCGACAATCCCAGAGTGTTTAATCTTACATACAAATATCAACAAAATAAACTGCTGCTAAATTATGTTGGGCCTCTTAAACGTTTATATGTCTGAAAGTGTTCTTAAATTTGGAAAATTATTTACCGAGTGTTTTATGAAAAGACACCGAAAGCTGGAATGATGATCCCCAACATTATGATATCGTTAAGATCGTATTTCCATTAATTTATACTTTTGCAATAGCTCGAGTGGTTCAGTGCAAAAACATTGTTTTTCCAGCGCCTAACCTTTTTGCATGCATCCTGGAATTTCAGCGAGATACAACATTCTTGCTTTTAGCTACAGAATTATTGCAATGATGTCATATCTAGTTATACGAAATCAGAAGTCAATCGCAAACATGAAGTGTGTCAGCCTACTATTCGGTTGAAAAGTGTGACGTCATTTTAACATAAGCCACGCCTTTCACATGGAGCGGTTACAAAAATATTTTATTACGTATAAAAACGGATTGCCTACTTGTTCTTTATATAATTACAAAGAAATTGTTTACTGTTATAGTTGATTGTGATATAAGTTTTGTGAAAAACCTGAAATAAACGTTTTCAGCCTCCGTAGGCCTATTGCACATTCTTGTCTACGTACTACCATATGATGCATGTTAGTTGCATATGATGCAACTTCTTACGAAGAGGATACCCATTGATCTTAATTGTTATTTAGTTGGCAAGTGTGACGTAATTCCAATATAAACCACGCCTACTTCTCACGTGCTGGCCGAAGAAGTCGATTACCAGAAATCAATAACTTACGCGTGCCTGCGCGGTGCTGCTTGCTGTGATCCACGGTATCCTGTTGGTAAGTGTGACCGTTGTGACGTAATTCCAACATAAACCACGCCCACTTCGTACTGATGGCTCCATGGCCACATGCGTTCATCAAAAGCCCATTGGGCCATGGGAATGCATTGACCACACTTTTCTTTAAGGATTTACGGAAGAAATGAGAAAGCTCGGGACTTGCCTTTAATGTATGTGTTGTAAAGATCCAATATCTTATTGAACATTAAAATCAAGGAATTTAGGTTACAATACAAATTAGACACTACGGAATGCTAGCTTTAAACCAGAAGTAGTAAAAGGAATGCGTATGGACACACAGGGTCGAATGTTTTGCTTACTGTTTCATAGCGCTGTTAACCGTTAAGCATACAGAAAGGTACGCTTGTTCCGGACCATAATGTCCGCAAGTACCATTATGTCCGCGAACCGATTTGGGCACATTATGTCCGACTCATTACGTCCGTGGGCCCATTACGTCCGACCCATTACGTCCGCGGGCCCATTACGTCCGACCCATTACGTCCGTATGCCCATTATGTCCGACCCATTACGTCCGTAGGCCCATTATGTCCGACCCATTACGTCCGCGGGCCCATAACTCAAATAATGTTTGAACACGTAACGTTGGGGAAGTTAAAACCAATTACTTAGAACAATTCACGTCACATCGCTCTACTGCAAAATTGATTATCTCCCGACGCAAGAATTTCATCAATCTAAAAACCACTGGTGTTAATTTAATAAAGTGTCTGAATTATCGTGCTTCATATGAGCACCACTGGTGTACTATTTAACATACCAGTTTTTGCACTGTAAGTACTTACAGTGCAAAAACTTTAACTTCCCCCAACGTTACGTGTTCAAACATGATTTGTGTTATGGGCCCGCGGACGTAATGGGTCGGACATAATGGGCCCGCGGACGTAATGGGTCGGACGTAATCGGCCCGCGGACGTAATGGGTCCGGCGTAATGGGCCCAAATCGGTTCGCGGACATAATGGTACTTGCGGACATTATGGTCTGGAACAAACGTCATCTGATTGTTTAATTGTTTATTTTTTTATTTTTATTTAATTGATGTTTTGTGAATAAATACCATATATACAGAAGACAAAAATCTCCATATAAACATTTACACCGTTTGCCTGCCATTAATTCGCCCTGGTACTCTTAAGGAAACTCCCTTTGAAAACATGTGACATGGGTTCAGGGGCTTCAAGCATTTACTTTCCTGTCATGCAGCTCTATGAAATTGCGGGTCCCGGGTTTATTATAGCATACCTTTACAGCCTATGAGTTCTACACGTAACGATAGACCAAAACTGAATACAGTCGGTCTGATACGGATGTAACGTGCTCGAATTGGAGGGTTGAACATGTTGGTGACCGGAGTGCTCGTGTCGTTATTACCAGTGAATAACTGTGAATAATAAAATAAATAGAGGTGAATTATGCAGGCAATGTGAACCAAAAACAAAAACATAGTTTTCAAGAAAACTGTGAAGAATATAAATTCAGACATTATTAGACAACCAAATTAAACAGGCCATGTAAACAAAAACAGTTAACCTAAAAAAAAAAACGAAAATCAGGTTTAGGTATAGGTTTTATTTTTCCCCTTTTCTCATAAATAAAAAACATTTCTCTCTCTGCAATGTCGTTTGGGAAAACGGTCAGTCGGGCAATATTTTCCTTTCCAATCCTTTTTGATTTTTAGACTATTTGTTGGATTTTCTTTTTGAAACGTGCATTCATTTCAATCCTTTATTTTTCATGAAATATTTCATAAACCCACAATCTATGAAAAATTCATCACAGTAGGTACTCACGGTCTTGTGACAAATATTGTTTTTGTTTGTCTTTACGTTTTAAAAAACTGCAAGACAACATGTTTTGTTCGACATAGCAATTTTTGTTTTCGTTATTAATTAAATTGAAAGCACTTCTGACGAAAACATTTCTCATGATTACTTGTACCAACATTACACAACGTAAGCTTATTAAATTGTTAATTTGATAATTGGTAATTACCAATGGTTGTATTGAATCATGTCAGGTCCAACTAAGTAGATCGGGTGAGGACGATCACCTTACTGTGTGTTTCAAACCAACCGGCTCTTCTCAGAGCCATCACTTCTTCCAACAAGAGATCATTACATGGTGTCACCCGAGTAACGATCGTACATGTCATTCACAGAAGACATGACCCAGAGAATAAATTTTCCCGCAAATAAGGAAACTTCAACCACACACTGTGGCATCATGTTTGAAGAGATATTCTAACTTTTTATGACTTATTAGACACCCATGATACCGACTAAAATAACATTTGACTAAAAAAAAAAAAAAAAAAACATGCCTGAAATGCACCTGTCTTCGCAGCTTTTCAGCCAATTCGTAAAAGGACCGATAGCTGCATAATGTATTTTACGCGTTTTGTATAGTTGCCGAAGATTTGTTCCTGATGCGGAACATTTTCAAATAAATTGTGTTTTGGATTTTGGTCATGGTGATTGACAGACGGTCGCAGACCAGAACCATGCTCATACTGTGTGTTGTTGGAGGCTGAATTCCAAGAATTCTGAATTTCACAGATTTTCATCAAAAAAATGCAGCGACCCGACGAGGGTGAGTTCGCTTCACCCCCCCCCCCCCCCCGACGAGGGAGATCTCCACTCGCTACTGGCATTTTTTATGTTTTTCATTGTTTCTCCCAGAAAAAAAACCGCAGATGGCTGGGAGTCATTGATATCCTAAAGTGGACCATTCCACATATCTTAGAAGGGGTGTCAGTCCCCAGAGCTGTGTAGTTTTTTTTTCTGGGCTGGAAAAATAATTGCTGCAATATATCTGTGTACAAAGTCAACCATGCAATGTGTACACATACATGCCCACTCAGATCTAACCCTGTGATAAGTGGAACCATCTGTTGAGCCTCAGGCTATGTTATTTGATGTCTTCCGACAGCCAGTGCAAGGCATAATCCCCTCCACCCCCAGACAGTGTGTCTGGGTTCTGTCACACTCTGGAGAGATAAACTATACGGCTGTTTGCTGTTTGCAAGGCCATACAGGAGAAAGCTGCATTACACAGCCGTTGTGTGTCATCTGGGGTTGAAAATAATACTAGACCATAGCAGGGCATGTGGGGAAGTCATTTGGATGTATAAAATTAATTCGGAATGCTTAGGTAATAATTTTAATATCATTTTTAGGGTGGCACTGAAAAGAGGAGACGTGCCGCGTGCGAATAAAGTAGCGCATACGTCCCTCGTTGGTCTAACTTCAAGCTGACAGATTGGTTTAGAATATGCAGCGCTCATTTTCTATACTGAGGAGTGTAAAGAAGTTACACAGCACGACAAGGTGACTTCACTGGCGTCAGAATTACTGGAGTTTTGATGTGTCACTTGAAATTCCAAAATCCTAGGACATAATGTTCCTTTGCCTTGCTTTAGTTGAACATGAATACGACCAACAGTCCAATGCTGTCGTAACGACCGATCGTATGTGGTACATGCCTTGCGTGGATCTGGTCCAGGCCGCCAGGTCATGTCACTAAGTTTACGTTTGTTGGACTGAATCACGCCCCCAAATAAAAGCCGTCCTGAAAAAAGGTCACTATAAAACACGTTAAAAAGTAATTTGACTTAATCATAAGTGAACATTATAATGATTTTTTAGCGAAAAGTCATTCGTAATGTGTGAGTAATTATGCTAATTATGATAATTTCTTTCATAAAAAATATAAAATTTAAATATTTCATAAAAATTAGGAAAAGTGGACTTATGATTAAGTCAAAAGACTTTTGAACATGTTAATTAAATGAAATCAAAAACAAACTTTGAAAATCGCCTTCCTGGTAATCAGACATGATTAGCCTTCACATTAATGGTCAAATTCGCCACATTGATTGAAAATCATGAAAGTTTGTTCGTGTCCAACGAGTATTGTACATGTATGTGTGGAACATACATGTGCACAGAATCTCAGTTATTAGTTTTTCCCTCCACATCGTATAATACTGCCGCGATGTAAGCAAACGGGCTTTTCCCATTTCGATAAAAGGTTTAGATAAATTAGTTGTACAATATTTCATCGTGAGTTTAAGTAAACATGACTATTTTATTCAGATTCCTGAGGACCTTATTTATTGAAAAGTTGGGTAATCTCTACAACAAAGATTGCGTTAGAATGTCTCTTTAAAGCCCGCACAAACGTTATTGAACATTTTCAAGAACATTACTTTACAAAAACATATTCTAGTAAGGTGGGGACGGCCAACATCTTGAAAGATGTTTTTTTTTCATTTGAGCAAAGCTACACTGGAAAAAACAATGTCCTAAGTTGACCAATGTAACAAAGGGTAAATAGTTTTTATTTTTTTCTTCGAAAAATGGGGTCAATTAAACTGAAACTGTGATCCATTTGGAATATGAAAGCTTGTAAGAACCACATTAACTGCTCTTACCTTGGCTGCACCTGAAGACGTCTCGGTCACGTTTTGCCAGGTGACTTCGTCATCGCTATACTGCACAAAATACTCCTCCACATGTGAATTAAACAAATCATAGTGGCCCTGTGTGATAACGCCTTCCACCTCTACTTGTTGCAATAAGTCAACCTGAAACCACGAAATCTCTTTGATGATAACAGGACACCAGCCGAACCTGCTGTTCAGGCGACCAAGTTCCGGATAACAGAAGGTACGACTACCCTCGTGTGTACTCGATGCCGTTATGCTGGAGTCGGGAATGATGCCACTTTCCATTCCAAGACGATGCCCACATAAAACTTCGGGGAAAATTTTTAATTTTACAAAAAAAATATCTTTAGAATTAGGTGACACCACGTGAAAGCAATCTCTGACACAAGAAATTACCATTTCACACAGCACTGGTTATACATTGGTAAGCCTAATTAGAATATTGATCACGCCCCTTCTGAAAAAGAAACATAAAGAGGCAGCTCAATTGCAGATATACAGCTCAACCAATTCTGCCCTCACAGGTACCCATTTTACTCCTGAGTGGAGAGAAGCAATTATTGTCTTGCTGGACAAAATAAGCAAGGATTCAGGATTTGAACCCACATTGTGACGACTCATCCATCAGCACACAAATCCAACTCACTAAACATATCGACCACTAAACCGTAGTCCACATCCAAACCTTTGATGGTTAAAACAAATTCATATAGGCATTATAGTATGAATAATATTTTGTTTCCTTGTTTCCTTTTTGCGTATTTTTGTAAGAATCCAATCAGCGTTGCGGAAAGCACTTTTCCCACAGGGTCTAATTGTGAAAACGAGGTTGACACCAGGGACGAGGTTGGGAGCGCGATGTTTGTGCTTTCGCTAGTGCTTTAGCAATGCCCGATTTTGAGCTAATTGAATAAATCCAACATGCACAGGCCTGTAAGCAACCACAGGCCCCCTAGCTACGAACTGTAAATGAATAAATCCAACATGTATAGGCCTGTAAGCAACTACAGGCCTCTAGCTACGAACTGTAAATGAATAAATCCAACATGTATAGGCCTGTAAGCAACTACAGGCCCCTAGCTACGAACTGTAAATTTATTTATTTTTTATTTATTTATTGTCCAATTCCAACAGCAGACGAGCCGCCAATTACAGGAAATGATAAATATAAATATAAATGATAAATATAAATGATAAATGATAAATATAAATGATAAATGAAAAATGATAAATATAAATGATAAATGATACATATAAATATAAAAACAATGAATTAAAAATTACATAACAATAGATTGCAAAAAATGTTAAGACACTAAAATACATATCAGTTGCTGGTACTGGCTAAGGCACGGAAAACCTGAGTACGGAAAGAATTAATAGATGGAGCCCCGAACACATCACAAGTCCCATGGAGCCCGTTATAGGTGGATGAAATCCTTGATATAAAACCACGCTTTGTCACCTCAACGCGATTCCTTGGGACATGGAGGATGTGTTCATTGGCATGCCTTGTACGACGATTAGAAACATGTAAACTAAATGGATTGCAGTCAGTGGTACTAAAATGATTGTGAAAACATTTATATAGAAATAAACAGTCATTAACAATTCTCCTATGTCTGAGGGGTGGAATCCTGTAAATATCACATAAATCAATATAATCCAAGTTACAATTAAAACCAGTGTTACAATTAAGCGTCCTATGAACAAATTTGAGAAAACGATGTTGAACTTCTTCTATCCTATGTGCCTGATGAGCAGAGATAGAATTAAACACTATTGTACAATACTCTAGATTTGGTCTGATTAGTGAACAAAACAAGGTGCGTAAAATATGATCATTCTTCAACGAGCGGAAGTTGCGCCATACCAAACCACTCATGCGATTAGCTTTTTTAATAATAGAGTTAACATGAGGAACAAAGGTGAGTTTACTGTCAATAAAATACCTAGGTCTTTCTGAACAGCGACCCTATTAAGAATAATATCACCAAGAGAGTAATCAAATTTAAAAGCCGTCTTCTTAAGGGTAAGAGTTAAAACACTACATTTATTAACATTTAAAAAGAGACGCCAGGTATTAGACCAGTTCATAATTTTATCTAAGTCTGCCTGTAATGACAGAGTATCTGCAGAACAACCAATCTGACGAAAAAAATTTAAGTCATCTGCAAAAGCAAACATTTATTGCTTAAACACTTAGGAAGATCATTAACAAATAAAGTAAATAGGAGAGGCCCCAGTATTGAACCCTGTGGAATACCCGAGGGCACTGTTTTCCATATAGAGGTAAAACCATCCACAGTAACTCTATGTCTTCTATCAGTCAAATAACTCTGTAACAACATTAAGATATTAGGATGAATATTGTAGGATTTTAGTTTATATAACAAGAAATCATGGTTGACTCGATCAAAGGCCTTTGAAAAATCCGTGTAGGCAATATCCAACTGCTCTCTCTGGTCAACAGCACGGTATGCCTCCTGCAATAATGAAGAAAGGTTGGTGGAGCAATCCCTGCCAGAGACAAAACCGTGCTGCTGCTCAGAAATGGCAGGTCGAACATGAGACATAATTTGCTCACACAAGATCTTTTCAAAGACCTTAGCAATCTGAGGGAGTAATGAAATTGGTCTATAGTTAGAAACACTTAATTTTTTACCAGATTTATGGATCGGAACAATATTAGCAGATTTCCAACTTGAAGGAAAGCAACCGTCCTGGGTGGCCTTTCTAAAAATATATGTTAAGGGACCACAAAGAACATTGGCACAGGAATTAAAAATAAAACCAGAAATATTATCAGGTCCACTAGCTTTGGAAGAGTCAATATTTTTCAATTTACGCAGGACATCAGATTCAGTGATACGGATAGCAGGCATGGCATCCAGATTAACAGACTGAAGAGTAGGCAAAGTATGATTAGTGACCGATTCATCATGAGACGGAAGATAAACAGACTGGAAAAAGTCCATCAAAAGAGCGGCTTTACCAGCTGAATCAGTAGCTTCAAGTCCTGAACTTTCATTACGTAGAACTGAAGGCAAGGAATGTTGACAGGATCGAGCCTTAATAAAACTCCAAAAACGTTTTGGATTTTTACCAATGTCACCAGTGAGTGTCTTTAAATAGTTAGCGTACTTAATCTTCACCAGAATAAATCCAACATGTATAGGCCTCTAAGCAACTACAGGCCCCTAGCTACGAACTGTCAATGAACAACTCCAAAGTGCACGGGCCTGTAAGCAACCACAGGCCCCCTAGCTACGGACTGTCAATGAAGAAATCCAACGTGCACGGGCCTGTAAGTAACCACAGGCCCCCTAGCTACGGACTGTAAATGAAGAAATCCAACGTGTATGGGCCTGTAGGCAACTACAGGCCCCTAGCTACGAACTGTAAATGAATAAATCCAACATGTATGGGCCTGTAAGCAACTACAGCCCCTAGCTACGAACTGTAAATGAATAAATCCAACATGTATAGGCCTGTAGGCAACTACAGGCCCCCTAGCTAGGAACTGTAAATACACAAATCCAACGTGTATGGGCCTGTAGGCAACTACAGGCCCCCTAGCTAGGAACTTTAAATGAACAAATCCAACGTGTATGGGCCTGTAGGCAACTACATGCCCCCTAGCTAGGAACTGTAAATGAACAAATCGAACGTGTATGGGCCTGTAGGCAACTACAGGCCCCCTAGCTACGAACTGTAAATGAATAAATCCAACATGTATAGGCCTGTAAGCAACTACAGGCCCCTAGCTACGAACTGTAAATGAATAAATCCAACATGTATAGGCCTGTAAGCAACTACAGGCCCCTAGCTACGAACTGTAAATGAATAAATCCAACATGTATAGGCCTGTAAGCAACTATAGGCCCCTAGCTACGAACTGGGGCCAATTTCACAGAGCTGCTAAGCAGAGAATTTTGCTAAGCAACATAAAACAGACTACCAGCCAAAGTACAGTCATTTCATGTGCAATTTAGTAAGCTACTAAGCAAATTGTTCTGCTTAGCAGGTCCATGGAATTGACCACATGAGGTTTTCTGTTGCAGTCGATAATCTGTGATGTTACTTTCAATGGTTTGTTGACTTTTACAGCTCAAAATTAAACAATCGGTTCGTGTTTACGTATATGGACCTTGAAAGTTTTGGTACGTGCTGATTATAACATAGCATTGTGCTGTCATTGACTTAAACCGACCGTTACAAATTGTGCTGCATTTGGCAACAAACAAACCGGATGTTTCCATTGCAGATCATCACGTTTCGGGAAACAACGATCGTTTGTAAAATTTCGTCACCGTTTTCACGAAGGGCCAATTCTGGAAAAACCGTTTTTTTTCTTTCGATATTCTGATTTACTTCATTGAAATCCCACAAAGTTACAGGGTGTAAAACTCAGTAGGTTTGTAATTACACTAATTGGCCAAGGGCAAGGGTACTAACGAGCAATTTGCGTTTTCACGAAGGGACAATTGGTCCACACAGCATCGAGCTTTAAGTAATACCTATATTTTAAACGTACCATGTCACATTCAAGATGCAAAATACTAATAAATTATGTGCCCTATGTGAAAAAACAGAATTAAAACTTTACGAATGTTTCAAGTTTTCAACAACAGGTCGATTAATCATAACGTAATTAATAAATTTAAGACAACTCCTTTGAGAAAATGCTCAAATCAACACAACTTTCCCAATTGAGTCAAGTCTCAAGTCTTGTCCTGCTGAATTCAAACTTACAAACTTTGGATTTCACTGTGAATACCAGCGCCACACCAACAGAACAAAACTAAAATCAATCGAAAGTTATTTTACATTTGGTATGAATGAAGCTTACCTTCCTGTGAATATGTGCTCCTGACTGATGTAACCAAAACGAACAAACACAGCAAAATGACCGGCATTATGCTGACTAGTTGATGCATAGAAGCAACAAATGTGATTGAGATGGATTAGACCATTATGGTTAGGCCTATCAGAATACACAAGACGTACTGGTATCGAAAACGATGCACTCAGGGAGTTTAAACGCAATACAAACAGAAAAATAGCATTCACACGGCAGAGGTTATATACGACCAAACAACTGTTAATGCAATTGTATCCCGGAAAAGTGACGTCGTGCATTAAAAATAGGCTCTATACGCTCTAAACAAAGTAGATGGACGATTTGTTTTGTCAAGCCAAAATTATAACAGTGGTCAAATCAATGGTGTTTTTGTGCACAGGGCCAGCGGTTAAAGGATCACAGAAATAAAAACCATTATGGCTCTTAATAAATGTGTTTTGCATAATAAAACAAGATATTTTGTTAGTTTTGTCATAATTGAAGTTTGTTCATCTGTTCATTTTGGAGACTTTTATGCCACTTCACAAGCCCCCCCCCCCCCCACTTTATTGGCAATTGAGTGATGTAATGCATCACGTGATACCGTGAAGTCAGTTAAAGAACGATTTCCTATCAATGCACAGCTGTTTGTTTGTGTGTGTACGTTTATATGTCAAAACTCCAATATATGTGTATACATATTTTCATCCTAAATTTCCTTGAAAATATACATCATGCCTACAAGATGTGTCGTAGCAGGCTGTAGTAATACTCCTAGCGAAGGTGTAAGCCTCCATAGGTTCCCTAAAGACGAGGCACGACGAAAAATTTGGGACACAAAGTGCGGTTGACGAGGGCAAAATGGTTCAGGCGGTCTCCAACCAGCGTGATATGTAGCGATCATTTTACCGCTGAAGACTTCAAACCTTCATGGGGAATTTGGGATGTCAAAGGCAGCCAGACTCAAGAAAACTCAAGAAATCATTTAAACGACAAGCCAAAGCGACGAAGCGATGCTTCGTTGAAAACGTGAGAACAGACAAGTAACTAACGTTAAGTCAGATCCGACATGTCCGATCTACATATATGTACTGTGTGCGCCACCATGTTGGGTGTTGGACATCGTTAACAATAAATATACGACGCAGGCTATCACTCTTGATTTGCTGTTTTCCCCCACCACGCATGCACATTTCCTCTACATTATCCCTAAATACTTAGTATCAATTTTTCCCTAAAAAATTTCGTTTTCCCGGACGAATTAGTTATTAATTAACGTTTTCCCCTACAAAATTTTGTTTTCCCCTACGAATAAGTTATTAATTAGGCCTAACTTCGAATTAAATAACTAGGCATAATGACCAGATGTGTAGGCTTTCGTGAATGAATTAAAGGGAATATATAGTCTTCCCAGAGGAACATGAAAAAGGCCAAATAGCAACCCTGGTACAGTGTGCAGATAGCTTGAGTATGATTAACCCCAACAGCGTTCTTGAAGTATTGCAATAGTAGTGTGACACTCGATATTAGGTGCGCGTATTGTTAGGTGTTACCCTAACTGGGGTCAATCAGAGTTTAAACTACAAGTGATAGCGCTTCATTTTTTCTTGACTGACAACAAACGCACTGTACCCGAAAGAAGTTTTAAGTTTCAAATTTATTTCTACGTTCATCACAATCATGAAAACTTTAAATACATAACAATGACAACAAAGAAAAAATGTAAACGCAATATCAAGATTGATCCTAGTCATTCAGAACAAGGTAATATGTAGGGGGGTGGCAGAAAAAGCAAAGCTTTTCAAGTCTGTGTCCTTGAAATCCCAATAAGGCAAAATGCGCATACTTAGTTTAGAACACCCTAGCGATATGGCTAATAACTGCGTTATACTGATATGATTAAAGCAGTAGGCCTATATCACGTACATAAATATATAATTCTTTTTACAATATTTGTGGATTCCCCCTACTCCCCCCTACAGTATTTCCATTATTCCCGTAGGGCCCCCTATTCCCTACACTTTACTATAATACCCTACCCTACGGTAGGAATTTTTCCCCACGAGTGGCAGCCTTGATACGGCGTAATTCACAAATCATACATGAAAAAATACGCTATAACGTTAGACTAAAATAACCAACGGTGCTTTTTTGCAACCTTCGGATTTTGATATTTTCGATCTTTTCAACCGAGTTTGGGTCACTAAATGATCGATTTCTTCACAAAGATAGCAGTTTGGTAAACGAAAATTACACATTAGATAGTTTATTAGTTACTATAAAATACCATATTTTAGTATCTCCATGGCATTTTAATACGTCTCTATTTCTGTGGTCCTTTAATTAAAGGATGAAGGCAATGAGGAGCAGTATATAAATGCCACTAACATGTTCAAAAGTACTTTGACTTAATCATAAGTCCACTTTTCCTAATTTTCATGAAATAAAATTTCATTTGAAAGACAAAACAAACAAAAAATTCATACTTTTTTATGAACGAAATCTTTATTTATTGCAATTTTTCTAAATTCGAATTTATTTACCAATAAATATGTAGTTTTGTCGCGTTTTTGTCCATTTTCTGGCCCAGCACAGAATATTTTGTAATATTGCTGTTTGCCTTTTTTCACCTCTAAAATTATTTATAAAACAATTACACAGATTTTTGGCACTTAAAGTCAACTTTTATATGAAATGAACAAATACTGGACTCAAAAGTATGAATTGTTTTTTTAATAGTATTTTTATCACATAATTTTAGGGTAAAGAAATAAAAACCCAGGGTTTATGTACATAATAATCATGCCTCGTATACCACATTAAGAGCACGCACTAAGACATCTAACTCAAAAGGTAATCTCTCAGATAATTAAAACTAACATTTGTGTCTACAATCAAACATTTCCTAAAAAACATAACGACAATGGCCCAATCTATACAAATGGCTTTCTAAGGTTAACCAACAGAAGACGAGCTATCACAAAACATTTTTTTTTACAATGACGCTACATGATTTTCAAACAACACTTAGAACATTTCGTATAATCGAATTTAAACACTTTGCTTTTCAGCATCAATTTCTGCATATTTTGTTCGTAGCTCATTCACTGTTGTTTTGGTCAGACAACCTTTTTTTCCTGTAAGGGAAAAGTCCCCAAAAATGGTCCCCAAAAAGTCCCCAAAAATTGTCCATGAGGTTCACTGTAGCAGGTCTCGTTGGGCGTCCCTGGTTCCCAATAAAGACCTGATAAGAATATATGAAAATGCATTATGCATACAATTCTTTAAGATTGTAATAACATAAGTCCATTATTTAGCGTTTGTTTTTGTTATGTAATTTGTATTGTCTCGAGTTACCTGTACGTATTTGAAATTAAATTGTGATACCGTGGACAAATAAAAAACAATTGTGCGTTTACAATTAAAATGGTTGCAATGTCATTACATAGGTTCAATTCTAATACATACTGGAGGGCAGTCTTCCGTCAGTTTCTTTTGCAGGGCTTGTAATCTTTTTGGAAGGATACACTCCCCATCAGTGGATGGTCGTGACATTGAGAACTCCACCAGTTCTTTTAGTAGCCATGTTGTCTCCTTCGCTGGGACCTTGAATGTAAACGTTATAACCCGTTATGTTTCGTGCGTGGATTGCACAATTTATTACTATTAGGTGTTACAGTGTTCTGTATCGTGAACAACTTGTATATCGTATTTTGGTTTAAGTTTAAACATTTAACTTCAGGAATTACCTTCCCTAGGTTTTCAATGTTACGCATAAAGTCAATCCACCACTGCTTTGCTCTATCGGGAAACCGTCCCTCGTAGCCTTTTGGTAGATCTTTCCTTAGCTGATCCAAATCCATTTTTTGTAGATCGGGCTTAACCCACTCCGGGACAACCTCGACATTTGGGATTGTCTACAATTATAAGAACAAGAGCAATATTGATCAAACGTGTAGAAATTCCACATTATTTGTTCACAACCCCTGTACTATACAGAGTCACTAAAATTAACTTTAAAATGAAGTGTAGAAAATCACTGAGAATATTGAATATCTATAATTTATATGCATAAAATGTTGTTCAGAAGCAGATCATCAATTGACATTTAAGCTCAAACTTTAACATATTCATTATTAAACGATCTTAATTCAAAGTAAGTAAATATTACCGATAACAGCTGTTATCCTGTTGTACTTTCCATTTGAGAGGACAACGGTCACGATCAACAGGACATGGAATCGGAGTGCTAGTTTTAGATTACCTCGGTGACTGAAAATAACACCCCACATGATAAGGTCATAATTATCAATGCTGCTGAATAAATGATCCAGTAAGTTTCAGTTACTGTGTTCATCTTAAACAAGGACACCGATTCCATGCCCTGTTGAAAGTCTGCTCTGACCGTGATGTTGTCCCTTTAATATGGACAATTTAACATTAAGCATGCACAAGGGGGAAAAAACTTGAATGCACAACTTAATTTTTTTCTAAATGAGAAATTGTTTCTGTAAATCTGATTTTGTTTTATAGAAAAACAAATATTTACATAAACTAAGTTTTCTATATAAACAAAAATAAAAACAATAATAATAAATGGGATAATTTTTTTTTAGCTGAACCAATCAAGATTTACTCTACCTTGGCAATGCTTTGTAGCTGTGAATATTGGAAATGGAATCAGGCTGAACTCTACATGGTGTTGATGCAAGTAAAAATACTGGCAGTGATGTTTTCTCATACCTATAAAACAAAACATAACAGCTAATGAAATAATGGTGGATATGATGGACATGGTGCATATTAAAAATCCGTACTCGTACTCGTACTCGTACTCGTACTCGATACCTGGGCATCGATGGTGGAAATTACAACTAATTCACTGGAAATTGTTCTCATAATTATCACGTATGTATTGTAAACATCATCACTATCTCATAATTACCATGTCTGTATTGTAAACATCATCACAATAATCATTGTGCCTTGGCTATATAGGAACTATCAAAAATAATGTGATGGCTAACAGAAATTCATCATAAGAGTTCAGCATACAGCCACACAAAAATGTTGCTCTGACTCCACTTGTTGATCTTGTGCAACTGACTTTGATGTTGATGATTGATGGAGCTCATGTATACCTGGGAAATGACCAAGAGATGCTAGGGCACTGTAGGAATGAAGAAAAAAAACATGTTCACATGAATGTTTGGATATGATGTTAAAGGGAAGGTACATCACTGGTTATTACTTGATTGCACAATTACTGAATTATTTATTACCCTACAGCTAACTGGATGTGACGCAGTTAAACAATTATTCTGCTTATTGTGTTCTTATTTTTAAAGAAAACTGAAAAAAATATACACACATTTACTAATATTTTCCTAAAGAATTATGAAGGGTTTTCACTTTTCTCATGACTTAGACTCCCCATTGAGCTCAAATTTTAACATATTCATTATTAAACGATCTTCATTCAAAGTAAGTAAATATTACCGATAACAGCTGTTATGCTGTTGTACTTTCCATTTGAGAGGACAACGGTCACGATCAACAGGACATGGAATCGGAGTGCTAGTTTTAGATTACATCGGTGACTGAAAATAACACCCCACATGATAAGGTCATAATTATCAATGCTGCTGAATAAATGATCCAGTAAGTTTCAGTTACTGTGTTCATCTTAAACAAGGACACCGATTCCATGCCCTGTTGAAAGTCTGCTCTGACCGTGATGTTGTCCCTTTAATATGGACAATTTAACATTAAGCATGCACAAGGGGGAAAAACTTGAATGCACAACTTAATTTTTTCTAAATGAGAAATTGTTTCTGTAAATCTGATTTTGTTTTATAGAAAAACAAATATTTACATAAACTAAGTTTTCTATATAAACAAAAATAAAAACAATAATAATAAATGGGATAAAATTTTTTTTTCTGAACCAATCAAGATTTACTCTACCTTGGCAATGCTTTGTAGCTGTGAATATTGGAAATGGAATCAGGCTGAACTCTACATGGTGTTGATGCAAGTAAAAATACTGGCAGTGATGTTTTCTCATACCTATAAAACAAAACATAACAGCTAATGAAATAATGGTGGATATGATGGACATGGTGCATATTAAAAATCCGTACTCGTACTCGATACCTGGGTATCGATGGTGGAAATTACAACTAATTCACTGGAAATTGTTCTCATAATTACCATGTCTGTATTGTAAACATCATCACAATAATCATTGTGCCTTGGCTATATAGGAACTATCAAAAATAATGTGATGGCTAACAGAAATTCATCATAAGAGTTCAGCATACAGCCACACAAAAATGTTGCTCTGACTCCACTTGTTGATCTTGTGCAACTGACTTTGATGTTGATGATTGATGGAGCTCATGTATACCTGGGAGTTGACCAAGAGATGCTAGGGCACTGTAGGAATGAAGAAAAAAAACATGTTCACATGAATGTTTGGATATGATGTTAAAGGGAAGGTACATCACTGGTTATTACTTGATTGCACAATTACTGAATTATTTATTACCTACAGCTAACTGGATGTGACGCAGTTAAACAATTATTCTGCTTATTGTGTTCTTATTTTAAAGAAAACTGAAAATAAATATACACACATTTACTAATATTTTCCTAAAGAATTATGAAGGGTTTTCACACTTTTCTCATGACTTAGACTCCCCATTGAGCTCAAATTTTAACATATTCATTATTAAACGATCTTCATTCAAAGTAAGTAAATATTACCGATAACAGCTGTTATGCTGTTGTACTTTCCATTTGAGAGGACAACGGTCACGATCAACAGGACATGGAATCGGAGTGCTAGTTTTAGATTACATCGGTGACTGAAAATAACACCCCACATGATAAGGTCATAATTATCAATGCTGCTGAATAAATGATCCAGTAAGTTTCAGTTACTGTGTTCATCTTAAACAAGGACACCGATTCCATGCCCTGTTGAAAGTCTGCTCTGACCGTGATATTGTCCCTTTAATATGGACAATTTAACATTAAGCATGCACAAGGGGGGAAAAACTTGAATGCACAACTTAATTTTTTCTAAATGAGAAATTGTTTCTGTAAATCTGATTTTGTTTTATAGAAAAACAAATATTTACATAAACTAAGTTTTCTATATAAACAAAAATAAAAACAATAATAATAAATGGGATAAAAAAAAAATCTGAACCAATCAAGATTTGCTCTACCTTGGCAATGCTTTGTAGCTGTGAATATTGGAAATGGAATCAGGCTGAACTCTACATGGTGTTGATGCAAGTAAAAATACTGGCAGTGATGTTTTCTCATACCTATAAAACAAAACATAACAGCTAATGAAATAATGGTGGATATGATGGACATGGTGCATATTAAAAATCCGTACTCGTACTCGTACTGGTACTCGTACTCGTTCTCGTACTCGATACCTGAGCATCGATGGTGGAAATTACAACTAATTCACTGGAAATTGTTCTCATAATTATCACGTCTGTATTGTAAGCATCATCACTATCTCATAATTACCATATCTGTATTGTAAACATCATCACAATAATCATTGTGCCTTGGCTATTACTTGGTTCCAAGTCTGTGATCGTGGCCGTGGTTTTATGTCTGAAAGCCAGTACGGTTCTGATCTGCAGTATCGCATTAAATAGCGCCCTCTTGTGTATTAACCTCCGACATTAACCTTCGATCACAGACGTACTTGGCCATTGGGAATGTTGTTCGTCGGTTTGTACACACCCTATTGCGAATTAGTCCAAAAGTGGACGGAACAATCTGATTGGTCGGAAAGCCTTCCATAACATGAATATTCAAACTAAACCTTCTACACGTAGTTAGTTCTAGGCGATGTACTCAACGATTCCATTTAAACTGTAGGTAAGACGTTTTTTGTAGAAAAGGAATTATGTATTTTATTTTGTGCTTTTTTACAACTCTAAGATCTCATTAAATTTACCTATTATTTCAAATGCTATTTACGTACCAAGCACTATACAAATTTAATATCGAATGAATATTACAGAAAGAACTTTAAGCGAGTGTAACCTGTTAGTAATAGACGCGGCCTACAAGGTTTTTGTGTCCTCCTGATTGGCCATCTCTCTCGCATCCGTATTATTATGTAAATTTTAGCTATGAATGCATGAATATCCCACAAACACAACAGGGTCAAGTCTGAGATCGCGAGTTAGGGCTGTGTGCAGTAGGGGTAAACGGCGTTTTGCGTGGCTGATGCAGACAAAAATAACTGCGATCTCAGACTTGAAATCAAGTCTATGGCTATTATAGGAACTATCAAAAATAATGTGATGTCTAACAGAAATTCATCATAAGAGTTCAGCATACAGCCACACAAAAAGCCCCACGAGTATATTATAATTATCAAACAATATTTCTCTTTTATTACTCTTACCTGTCCAACAATAATCCTACAAATGCGACATTCATGGTATTCATGGTCACTATCACGTTCAACAGTCAAATTCCTGAGTGTTTGCCATCATTTGAGGTTGGCTGGCCAGGCAATGGTCGCCAGGCATGCGTCGTATTATTGCCGTAGACGGTGAGCCTTTCTTCGCCCAGCCCGCTTGGTCGAAATTCTGGCGTTGATTTTGACAGATGGCCTCCCAAACTGAACAGTTTTTGTCACTTTTTTATTGGCGTTGATATGATGAAGGGGCTCTGACGATGTTCCGAATGAAGGCATCATTGTTGTTTCCAAAACTAAACTCGCTGGAAGTATAATAATTCAAAATACCCGACACAAAAAGCACCACAGTGGTCGAGACCTGCTTTACATTTCCACGCGAAAAGTGTTGACATAATTATGGCCTAACCGGCGGGCTCACGCCTCGGGCGCTTGGCCGCGCTGACGCCCATGGCTGTACTGGCAGAGTCTTGGTTCGGTTCCCGGTGTCTTGGGAAACTGCCAAGACTTTCGCCTTTTTGTCGATTTTGACAATTTTCACCCATTGTTTCAAAATCATTTCACTTTTGTCAAGTATCAATGAATTATAAAAATAATTATTCTTGAATTTGGTTCAGTAATAAACTTTTTAAACGTCAGAAAGTGCGACTATTTCTTTTTGTCCTCGTGAGTTTTCTGGACAAATTTTTGTTCAAAAAAGTCACATGACATTGTTTTTGTACAATAACAGAAAAACGACGCATTTTTCAGGGGTATTTGTGTGGACAATTATATTCTACTTTTGAAAGATCTTTCCAACCATGTATGAAAAGCAATGAAATATTGAGGGGCGTTTTTTAAAGCCCAATTTCGCGCGACAAAGGCGGTGTGTACCTTTAATGTTAGCAGTCTGGTCTGATGACGCTAGTTTATTCGTTAACCTCCAGCAGAATGAATGAATTTACGTATGCAAATTTATTTAAACCAATCACTGTAAGCAAAATGTTAGGCTCGTCTATATTTTAAGTGATATCATAACAAATTAGTTACCTTATTGATTTATGTATTGTAATATTCCTCTACCAAATTGGTAAAGAAATATAAAGAAAAACATAAGGCTGCAGAACGGACTGGTAAAGGTGCTCGTTTATTACCACTAGGACATATAAGAAAGGGAACAATAGGTCCTCGGACGGCAGTTCTTTGTTCTTCGTTGTCCTCGGAAAACGGCGTGTACAAAACCAATGGAGATTGCTTCAAAAAGTTAGTCCAAACAATGGAAGAACAATGGAAGACGTCTTGAGATTCACGACTTTGTATGTGCCGCGTGCGCCTTGACTATAAAAGGCTATGGCTGGTCTAGAGGTACGTCAAGACACCTACCCCAGGAACGGATCCATGGTTTCAAAAAAGACAGTCACACGGCAAAAAGCGGGCACACTGCTAAATAAACTGCAGAAAACTGAGCTAGAAGGTAATGGCAATTGTCGTCTGCAGAAAACATATCCTGCTTGCTTCCTGGAAGGTTCGACATGGCACAAAATAATTACAAATCCCCGGTGTGATGCGATATATCAAGGCTTGTCTACTAATAGCAAATTGTTATCAAAGGGGAATCTCACAATCACATTCAGGAAAATAACCTGGGTTATGGTCCTTTAGAAATATAAAAACAAATATCTCTCAGAAAAGTGCAAAGTACGTTACCTTTCGATCGAATTGAAATTCAACGGAGGCCGTAAAGAGTTCTTTACCTTTTATTTATTTTTTAATTTTTTTTTCAAATTATTTTAAATTGTTAGTTAAAAAGGCATTTTCCCCACATTTTCCTTAATTTTCCTCAGTTTGCTCTTGCCATCAAACTTGGCAATAAGCCAGTAATAATTTGACGTTTATTTAAGATCACCGCTAATAGCGCTATAGCCAAAACTTTGGCTTATTTTGTGCCAAAAACCATGATTTTTGAAGAAAATTGTGCAGATATAATCACATCCAAATCTCTATTTGTGTTGTAAATTCATATATTGAACAAAAATACTTTACAAATACTTTAAAAAGTGAAATGCATTTAAACACCATGGCGTCCATATTGGATTCTCATAATGCATCGAAAGTGATCACGTGACTCAGTTTTGTCCACATCAGTGTTTGAAAGATGTCAACAAATCCCACAATGCATTAAAGTATCACAAATGTAGTATTTACCACTGAAAAGTTGAAATTCAATTGGACATCGTTGATTGGGTATGAGGAGGTCCTAAATAAAAGTTAAGATGAGTCAGAAAATGTGTGCGTTATCAATCGAAGCGTTCTGGAGTTACTGTAAAAAATAAATATCAAGGGGCGCATTGTGCCCCCCCCCCCCCCCCCCCATGCAGATATGGTTAAACAAGCAACATGTGAACAATTCAGCTTACACTTATGTTACTTGGGTTCCTTATGACCTAAACTCTCTTAAAAATATAGAATTAAAGATATTTGCTTATTAGCCACTCTTTTAAAATGTATGTTCCATGTGTTTCGTTGTTTCTACGCCAACTTGTTTTGGTCATAAAAATTACTTTCAAACAAGATATTTGACAACATGTTCTTTTCCTGACATCCGTTCTATAATAGGAAAAGGGCATTGTACAGATTCAGTCTCAAACATTTCGCAAATATAGGATTGACGTGGAATATGTATATTTTATAACTACAAGTATACAACAACAATATCTCGATTTAAAATTGCATTAATTATTTTATTAACTCATTTATTTTGAGGCATTACAAAAGAAAAACAATGAATTTTAACGATAACAACGTCTTAAGGGAATCATCGTAATCAAAAATCATTTTATTGTGTAATTCCCTACAAAACACAAAAACGTAAACTGCAATATGCGTTTGTGAATGTTAAAAAATATTATCGAATTTGGTGGCATTACATTACGAGTAAATCATTTTATCGTGTAATTCTCTATAAAACACATTTCCAAACTACTGATAATAAAAAATACTCATCACTAAAAAATGTAAAGTACGGTATGCGTGTGTAAATTACAAACATTACATTACGGCGGTATTACATTGCAATTCGAATTGTATAACACAGCAGGTCGAGTGTAGCATAATGATCAATTATTACATTACGGGTCATACATACATTCCACTATACGGTAAAAGCCACATTATATACAGCTGATAAATAGAACATAAAAATTGCATACCAGAAAGTTTTGCAAGTTTGTGTCTGTGTCATCCAGTTTGTCATTAAAAGTATGCAGACTTTGGCTGGTAATTTGCTCATCCTTAGCTAAGCGAATTCCTCTATGCAATGACCTCTATTTTTAATTGAATAAACAATTAGCCATGAGTGGTTAAAGCCCTCATACATTATTTTTTTTCTCGATAGACATAAATGATCACAGACATGAAACTTACTAGGTGTAAAGCTGATGATGGTATCAAACATCCCTTGTACTAGGTGTAAAGCTGATGATGGTATCAAACATCCCTTGTACTAGGTGTAAAGCTGATGATGGTATCAAACATCCCTTGTACTAGGTGTAAAGCTGATGATGGTATCAACTATCCCATGTACTAGGTGTAAAGCTGATGATGGTATCAAATATCCCTTGTACTAGGTGTAAAGCTGATGATGGTATCAAATATCCCATGTACTAGGTGTAAAGCTGATGATGGTATCAAACATCCCTTGTACTAGGTGTAAAGCTGATGATGGTATCAAACATCCCTTGTACTAGGTGTAAAGCTGATGATGGTATCAAATATCCCTTGTACTAGGTGTAAAGCTGATGATGGTATCAAACATCCCTTGTACTAGGTGTAAAGATGATGATGGTATCAAACATCCCTTGTACTAGGTGTAAAGCTGATGATGGTATCAAACATCCCTTGTACTAGGTGTAAAGCTGATGATGGTATCAAATATCCCTTGTACTAGGTGTAAAGCTGATGATGGTATCAAATATCCCTTGTACTAGGTGTAAAGCTGATGATGGTATCAAACATCCCTTGTACTAGGTGTAAAGCTGATGATGGTATCAAACATCCCTTGTACTAGGTGTAAAGCTGATGATGGTATCAAACATACCTTGTACTAGGTGTAAAGCTGATGATGGTATCAAATATCCCTTGTACTAGGTGTAAAGCTGATGATGGTATCAAACATCCCTTGAAAATATGTTTGTCTCAAGAACCTATATTGCGTGGACATCTTTTGTTCTCAGGTCCACATAGGGTACGTAACGCTTACACACAGAGAAATCTTGTCTAAGGTGTAAACTGAGGACCTCCTATTGTTCCCCTCTTTTGTTCTCTTTGTTGTTAGACAAACTTTTTGAGGCTTCTCCCATTAGATTTGTACACGTTTTTCTACCAAGGACATTTGCTAACAATAACCGCCAACCGAGGACCCATTGTTCCCTTTTGTTATAAGTCCTCGGTTTACACCTTAGACATACTCACACACACACACACACACACACACAGCTTAGCGGCCCGTTCACTCTGTGGACATTCCTTTGTTCTCCTGTACTTAAGGATAGGAATTCTTAAAATCGTTCCCATTTCACACAGAAGAGTGTTTTGAGAGCGGTTTTCGTTCTATTTTTCCCTTTTAATAATATCCTTCGATTTAAGTCAAAGAACCTGCCTAGACAAATCACTAATTTCAGAGATATTCTACTTTTAAAAAGTCAAAAATCCTTCTGTGGACGTGTGTAAGTCCACAGAAGGTTTTTTTATCCGGCGTTCTGAGGACATCTTTTGTTCTCAGGTCCACAGAGTGAATGCTCTGCCTACTCACACACACACACACACACGTGTGTAAACGCCTGCAATCGGGGACATCCTTTGTCAAATTCCTTTGTCCAAAAAAGCGGGGACATATTGTTCTCCATTGTGATAGCAACCGGGGACTATTGTCCCTTTTCTTATATGTCCCCGGTTTGAATGCGCTCACACACGCACACACACACACACACACCCTCACGCACATTGATTTGTGGGGTATTCCTTTGTTCGTTCTATTATCCCTTTTCCTTATAATTCTCCTGTGGGGTACAAGATTTTCTATAGTTACCTTGTGGGGTCCAATTGTTCTATTGTGTTTTGGACCCCACAACGAATGGTGTGTACGTTCACACACACACACACACACACGTGTGTAAACACCGGCATTCGGGGACTTCCTTTGTCAAATTCCTTTGTCCAAAAATACGGGGACGGATTGTTCTCCATTGTGATAGCAACCGGGGACCATTGTCCCTTTTGTTATACGTCCCCGGTTTGAATGCGCTCACACACGCACACACACACACACACACAAGGGTGATTACATTAACTCAGTCAAACTGACACTGCCAATCACCCGTATGGCGACGCTTTGTAAGAACCACAGGCACTTGCTAGAACAAAAACGCTTGTAATATGACAATTGTCTCATGAATGTGTAAGCCAATCAAAGTGAAGGTACAATATATTGCTTACAAAATTATTACACAATTTTTATCCGAATAAAAAAACCTTAGTTTGTAAAGGATTCTAAAAGTATCTTCCTGAAAACAATTTTTCTGAATGGCTCCCATTTAAACACAAAACAAATTAGCAAAAATTGCCATATGGCAAATGTTTGATCCAAGTGTTTTCTGTATAAACAAATTCTCATGACTTAGACTATGTATTGAGTTGACTGAAACCTTCACAGGCTGGTTTGTTTAATGTATATCTTGATTCAAAGAAAATACGCATAATCATAGAAGCAGTTCTGACAACACTACCGATGTTGTACCTTCCCTTTTATAACCCTAACCCCTACAGGCATTACACAGACACCCTGCTGAATGCAACAATGTGCAACTATAGAAAAGTGTGCAGGCTGGCTCAATGCAACAAGATCCACCAGCTAGAACAATGATTTTGTTCTCTACTGAGCATTACTTATCTACAAAACTGATATTCTAAAAGTGCATTAGATTTTGAACTATGGTTATAATTTTCTCATGAAATGTGATTAAAACAACATAAGTGATGACCAACAGTGAAGAATGAACATAAAATATTAAAGCTTTTTTTCCTTCACATTAAAATATACTTAAATGAAGATGACAAATGTCAAAATTTCCTACAAATCAGAGATAGACGAGTGTGTTTACAAATATAAAACAATCTCAAAAAGTGCAAAGTACAATGAAATCCTAAACAACTGAAAGACGAAATGTTCTGTGTATTGTATCGAAATTATGCACTTGTGATTACGGTATATAATGAAAATATATTTGAACTTTTAATTACCCTTTTCCTATTGTAAGTTTCCGTTAACAATCTTAATGAACTTAAAGATAAAGTTAATTTTCTTTTAAGTAACTCAAGTACTCCAGAAAGAGAAAGAGAAAACAAACAAAAAACCAAAACATGTTCCAAAGACCCTCTTCAAGAGCCCCAATAGTTGATCGTGTTCATTGGTGCACCACAGGACTTAATTGTACCCAAAGTAACCCATGCATGAATCCAGCCTCTTGTTTGAGTCATCATGGTAGGATACCTGACTAGTTTTTCCATGGTCCCTAAATAACATATAGCATGTTTAATTGATACCGGTGCTACCTGTACCTTGATGGGTCAGGGGGATGGTACCTTGGGAATCAATGTTGTCTGTTGTTCTTGTTGCATTGCTAATTACATACTGATCAGTGTGATCCTTTCTGCATATCAGCAAGTTCATCCAATTAAAAGTCCTGTGAAGAGTATATTTAGAACTTGTAGCTTTGCATGGTGAGGAGGATAAGTTAGAGTAATTGCGTGAAATGCTCAATTGAGTAGTAATTAGTTCTAAAAAGAACTGGAGGTACAACTCGACGTTTCGATCAGTATGCTCTGATCGTCCTCAGGAGAATGCCGGACTGTGGAAATGCTGCTGCTTAAGTAGACTGCTGGAGGATCATCCCTTGAATGGATGCTGGAGGATTAGTTCGTTGAGGCGCGCAGGCGGGAACTGTTGACGCTAGGATCCTAGGGGTTTTGGGGAGGGGTGTGCTGCTGAACTGAATCAGTTGTTTAAAAGCACGGGGGATGGAGGTGGTTGACTTAGGATATAGGAGATCCCTCAGTCCGGGGTGGGTTATGGACTTTGGATATAGAAGATCCTTCAGTCCGTAGTAGTGGTCGCCAAATGTCGCTGATGTAGAAACCGATGTCCTGTGGCACAGTGTCGTGTTTGACGATCTCGATGGCCTCTCTCATGCGTCTGGGGTGCCATGCGTCGATGGGTGTGATGAGTTGTGCTGCCTGCCAGTCTATCTGGTGGTCCCTTGATGTGCGAGTGTGACGATAGCTGACTTATCGAAATCTCCTCTGCGGCCGTGCGCTCGGTGTTCTTTAAGTCTCGATGGGGAGATTCCGTCCTGTTTCGCCGATGTACACCTTACCGCACTCACAGGGGATCGGTAGACTCCCGCTCTGTTACTGGGATCCGGTTTATCCTTGTGGGTGTGTAGAAGCCCTTGGAGTTTGCTGGGGAGCTGAGTGGTACACTTGGATGCCCGCTTGTCGGAGAAATGCGTTGTAGTTTGTGAGACGTCGAACCTAGATAGGGAGACAAGCAGAAAAGGGTTAGATCACTTACCTTGTGTTCGGGTTTGGAACCGGCGTCGCTGTGCTGATCTTACTGGGATTGTAACCGTTGCGCTCGAGGGTAGTTCGGATGTGCTGTGGTTCCTTGGGAAGGCTGTGCTTGTCACAGATGTTGTAAGCGCGTTGAACGAGGGTACAGTTGACTGATGACTTGATGCGAGGGGTGATGGAAGGAGCGCTGGTTCAGGTATTAAACGGTCTGTGTGGGTAGGCTTTCTGTAAACGTTGTGGTGTAGGGTGCCGTCATTGTTTCTGGAAACGCCGACATCGAGGAACGAGATGCCATCTTCTTCTGTTTGCATGGTGAACTTGATGCTCGAGTGTTGCTGGTTGAGATGTTGTGAAATCCTGAGGTGTGTCTCTGCCGTGTGGCCAAACCACAAAGGTGTCATCAACATATCAGACCACAGGTTTGGATGGAGGTCGGCGGTGTAGAGGAAGAGTTTTCAAACTCTTCCATGAAAATATCAAGCAAGGACCGGTGATAGAGGGATCCCATGGAGGTCCCAGCTGTCTGCTCGTAGAACTTGCCCTGAAATTGAAAACAACTTGAAGAGACACATGTTAGTAGCAGATCATGAATTTGGTCAGGGCTGAGTGATGTGCGATCATCAAGGAAAGGTCTTGTTCAGTCTGTCCTTCACCAGGAGGCATGTCTCTTCAGTTGGGACATTGGTGAATAGGGAGACAACATCAAAACTAACCAAGATGTCGCTGGGTTGTAGGTGAGGCCTCAGGCAATCTCCACGAACTGACTGGAGTTGGACACGTGGTGCTGAGTGAGACCCAGCAAGGGTCGGAGGATTTTAAGCTAAATGCCGTGCTGTGTTGTAAGTGGGTGAACCTCTGGGGCGACGATAGGGCGGAAGAGTGTATTTACCAAACTTTTTTTTTTTTGGTGCTGTTATATTGATTGGTATGAATTAAAAACAATTTTAACTGATTATTAATGGTTTATCTAATAAAAAAATAATTACCCCGAATTGTCAAAGTTTTAACGAAACGTTCGTGACGTACACAGGCAGAGAATTTCTATACATTCTCGTGGAGATAGGCGGTATGTGGTTTGGTGCCAGACTTTGATCGGGTAATAAACACTAAGCCCCATTGTATCATAGATTGTATGGAATTAGACTTAACTCACATTGGCCCAAAAGATTTAAGCTTTACAACATGCTGGCAACGTGTTTACACAAGACTTGCGTAATATAAACATACACCGAACAGTGATAACCCAGCCACGGATGGCTTTTCGACACCATCGTGTATCTTACTGAGGGAGCTGTAAAAGGAGCTACGTTACCTTGCCATGTTGTCGAAGATAAATTTTCCGATGACCTCCAAAGATGGTTAAAATGTCAAGGGTTTCTTCCAGTGCCTCGGAGTCAAAACGAGTCTTTGTAGGAGGTTAGTTGCTTAGTTAGTTGGAACACCCATGCTCTGTTTATTTTTTTTCATCAACGTAAAGGTCCCAAATGCAATGATATTTTACCGTTCATGACTCAAGACTGAGTAACTCCGAGTGATAGGCCCATAAAATCAAAAGGCGATGACATATGAGGGTCTTAGTTACTTTGGACTGTTATGAGGAGACATATGTGCCGTTTGGCTTCTCTTTTTCAGTCTACGACCATCGGGAGGATCGAGGGTTACGATTATCACAACTAGGACTTTGTGAGCAATGTAATGTTTTTTGTCTTTCTTTTAATAATGTTGTGATTCATTGTAATTTATTCCTGGATGAGAGAAGAAATAAATGAAAAGGGAGTCAAGGAAGAGGACACTATACTCCACTTGTTGTCTTCCACAAAATCTAATGTGCATTTTTACATGTCTTCTTTTTCAAGGGTACGGGATATTATTAGCAGTGGCATGTCCAAGTATGTTATTGACCCAGATGGTGATACAACAGCAGAACTTATTAGGAAGAGTGGAGCATTGAAAGAGTGCAATATACCCCAGCCCTTGTTGATGAATTGGACAGATAACTTATCAGAACTACCAGATGTGACTTTGCAACCCTTCATGAATATCTTGTGAAACGTTCAGTCAAGATCATCAAATCGGCAGTATCTAGTTTTCACTGGGGTTGAATTTTAATTGTAAAATAGAAAGTGGAATTATATTTTCCATTACCTTTTATTTCTCATAAATCAACACAATTTATTTGATATATTTAAAATTGGGGAAAATTTTAAATTATATGATTCGACATAGGTTATAGGTATTAATGATTAATTGGGTTATGCAAAATGTCTGCATTTTATTTGAGGTCAATAACTGACATGGTGACATTGACAAGCTTGGGATTTCATTCTTTAATATGTGTATGGCAACTTGTCTCATTGTAGGGCACTTTAATGTTTAATGTTATAAATGAGATTTCAACAAAGAACGAAGAGCAATAGGTTGAATAGAGAAACAGAAGTCAATCGTTGCCTGAGGTTTCTATAATTTATAAATCATAGTGTATGTGCAACCACCTTTGTGATTTGAAATATACAACTATGAATAAATGACAAGAAGTATTTGGAAGATGCCTCCTTTGTCAGTTTATGTTTATTTATTGCATAGTGTCTCTGTCAGAATTAACACATACAGTACCAAAATCATCGGTGTAAATTTAACAAAAAACGTGAACGTATACCTTTTAACCTTTAAATGGCCCATTAAGTGTTAGAAAACTTAACTTCCACTGGCAAGTGGATGAAAGTATTTTCACCCTAAGTCAATAGTGTAAGTCTTTAAACTGAAGTAGCTGATTTCATCATGACGTAGGACACTACAATGCATATACATTTTGTGCAAGAATGAAAAACAAACCTCCATTTGACAAAATGAAAAAATACCACTCCATACAAATTAGCGTTTACTGTCTCACAAATCAACAAATTGGACTGAATTCCTTTCTTTCTTTCGGTTTTGTACTGTTAAAGGCTTCACAGGTGCTGTTACTCATGGATACTGCATTCTTTTGCAGTTTGTGCTGATGAGCCACAACGGTTTCCCATTCTTCTGTCCATGGAAATATTGTCGGTTCAGTCGTGGTGTACGTCTTTTCCCCGCCAACAAAATGAAGGGCGCAAACCGATGTCCACGGTGATGACTTACGTATGGCCTTATTTCTTACTAAATCAATCCATCTTTTTCGTTTTTAATTTTCCTTGTCGACTGGAAGCCTGTAAAATCTTAATTGTGGTGTCCGCCGACAGCAGTTTAAATGTACAATTTTTACAGCCCAAATTTCGAAACTCACTAAAGTCCAAACAGTCGCAATGGCCAATGCATTCATCACACGACGATATGTAGCGTTCACTAAAAATGACCCCCGGTTGCTCCCAAAATGCAACGCGGTAAACAAACCGTGACGTCTTCACTTCAGTCTATTGCATCTGGTAGCAGCATGGCCTTATAAGCCATACGTACCGAACTGGCTGTGAAGGCCCCGTTCAAAGCATGTCTGCCGTCGAAGTGTGCACTTTATATGAATGAGTGTTCCGTCGGTCCCGACCAATTCGCTCTGGTCAGCTTCACTTTAGCCGTCCAAATACGTCTGTATTTTGGATCAGACGGAAATCGGTGTAGACTAACACATCTTTGGTGGTGTTGCTGCAACCTGCAGCGACACACCTCGATGGCATTATCGAAAATAATAAGCTTCAAACCTGACAGAAAACTTTAGTAAACTTTTTCTCTAGCAACACTCTGCATGCAGTGGTGCGCTGTATACGACACATGCTTGGGCAAGTGCTGTGGATCGCGGACCGGGAATTGCCTGAGTGTACGTCACGAATTTTATGCTAAAGAGGGATATGGGTCTCGAAAAGCACCCCCTAAAATTAATTTTTTAATTTTTTATGGTATAAACGTGAGGGGAAAAATACAAAAAAAATGTTCCAGTAGGCATACTTTATTGTATACAATGAAAAAACCTATTTCATAGGACCTTCCTTTGCGAATCTCCCTGTCTCAGGCAGAACAGATAAAGATCATCAGGCCCTGAAGGGAGTTGAAGATGCAGAAGAGACTTGGAAAACAGAGTTGTCTCGATGAGGAAAGAAATTAGACCCAGGTCACACCGAGCAGGACCGAGATGGACGGCATTCTGGAGACGGCGCAGTGTCTCCCAAAGACTGTCCTTGTCGGAGGTGCTATTGATGACCTTGCGTGCACAGGTCAGCTGACGCATTACCAACGTGAAGATGATAAAGTTGAAGAGGGCACCAATCCGATGATGAGAATTGACCAAAGTAAAACGCGTTATCTGGTCGCAGGAAACAGCTGCAAAAAACCAAGAGAGTAAATAATGCTACATCGGCAATCTATAAGTCTCGCCACAGAACGTGAGAGGAATGTAATCTGCTGTTCTAAACACACCTATTAATCTATTACAATGTTTCTTTGCTGTCGTTCAAAATCAGTTGAAAATGTATATGGAGAAAGGGCAGATAGAGGCGAGGGGGGGGTTATAATCTGCACATGACAGGGGCAGATCCAGGGTATTAAAACGGTGGGGGACACAGCAACAATGAGTGAGGCACAAAGGGGTGTCAAAGATTTCAATATATTGATGGCATAGTTTGATGGAATTTTCGGCACCCCCTACTTTATATAGGATTCTAGCCAGCCAATCGTCATTGGGCAAGCTTTTGGTGGTCGACAGGTTAAGACGTCTGCACTATGAAGAAAGTCGAGGGTTGAATCCTGCTGAGTCACCTTTGAAGTTTTTTTTCCACACAGACACTGGAAGCACTGAGTATACAGTGCTATACAGTGTGTTCATCGCCAGTGCAGGCCTCAATCAATGAGTTCAACATCCTTAATACTATGATTAAAGCTGTTGAAAGAGTTTGCTAACAGGATACATGGTTGTAAAGCGACACACTTTTGGTCTATGTATACCACATCTTTTACATAAGATTACATATACAACACTGGATTTAGTTCTGATTGTGTAGGTGAGGCCAGTACTCTGTGGCTTTTCGCCTTCTGAGCAGGTTTGAGATACAAAGGTTTTGCATCTCGAGCGGGTACAATTAGAGCACCCTGGGTGATTCATGGTCAGTAAGTTGGTCACTGTTGGTGCTAGGGAGCCGCCCGAAATATATATCGAGGTTGTGGGGGCGACGGGAGAAAACAATCAAAAGGGGGCTCAGGATGGCTGAGGTAAACCTATCGGAGGTGTGTCATGTTATCATTTATGATAATATGACTAATTTACATGCACAAGTAGTATGTTAGATGATGTAGGCCGACCATTGCTTCAAAAATATCTTTTTAAGGATGGTTCCAAACCCACTTGTTGAGAATATCTTTTTTTTTTAAATGAATTTCTAAAAAAAATTAGTTTAAGTAAGAATAATCATTTTTATTAAAATACGCTAAAGCGAAAAAGTACATTTTAAGAAAACTAGTGTTTGAGAGTGAGATTTAAATGTACTCGTGTTTGAGAGTGAGATTAAAAACTAGCGCTTGAGATTTAAATGTACTCGTGTTTGAGAGTGAGATTAAAAACTAGTGCTTGAGATTTAAATGTACTCGTGTTTGAGAGTGAGATTAAAAAAACTAGTGCTTGAGATTAAAATGTACTCGTGTTTGAGAGTGAGATTAAAAAAACTAGTGCTTGAGATTAAAATGTACTCGTGTTTGAGAGTGAGATTAAAAAAACTAGCGCTTGAGATTAAAATGTACTCGTGTTTGAGAGTGAGATTAAAATGTACTCGTGTTTGAGAGTGAGATTAAAAAAACTAGCGCTTGAGATTAAAATGTACTCGTGTTTGAGAGTGAGATTAAAAAAACTAGCGCTTGAGATTAAAATGTACTCGTGTTTGAGTAAAACGAGCTCGTTCGTTTATCAGCGCTACAATCGTATTGTAAGAAAAAGTAAAATTAACAAGAAATATTAGTTTTCTTATCAATTGATAAGAAAACATATCAATTTTATAAAAAGTGGGTTTGGAACCATCCTTAAAAAGATATTTTTGAAGCAATGATCGGCCTACATCATCTAACATACTACTTGGTTTTTAAAAAAAAGAGACTTAAAAAAATCGATGAGGTCAAGAGTGTACCTTAAAAAGAGACTTATAAAAGTGAGATAATGAAATAACTATTATCTAGTTGAATAATAAAGATGTCTACAACAGTTTTTTGTGAATGGATAGTAGATCGTATCGAAGAAATGAATCTAAACATCGCTATTCCTCAACCTATAAAAAATAAAAAAGCTTGCATCAACGACGAGATGCTATGGGCTTTACGCGCTCATTTTTTCCAACTAATGGGCACATTGATAGAACTAGCGCATCACCCAATCACCCCCATAAGTTATCAAAAATATAATAAAATAAAACATATTATTGATCACATATATAATACTATGCTAGTTTTTGACGTATCTTAAAAGAGACTTTAAAAAGTGAGATAATGAATCAGTATTATATTGTTTAATAATAAAGATGTATACAAAGAAACAACTCAAATACGCATTGAAACAATTGAAAATATTTAATCGATCAATATGTAATAGTAACGTAAAATTACTATTGATTAAAAAAGACGATAAATATCACTACGTTTGTAGAATAGTTGAAAAAGAATTATTACCATACAGACACATTTTAGCAAACGGAGACGTAACTCGTATTCGCACAGTTATTACAGAGATTTGGTGAGTAATCGATGATACTTAAAAAAGTGAGATAATGAAATAACTATTATCTTGTTTAATAGTAAAGATGGAGAGAACGATGATTTTGTGTGAATGGCTTTTAGTTGGTAAAAACTGCAAGTGTTGTAGAATGAGTATTCGCGATGATGTCTATTGCCCGATGCATCGATGGCGTATTCGGCTAGGAAAAAGTATTCCACTTGCATGTTATAGATGTAAAACATGGCACAAAAAGCAAAGGGGGCTCGTGTAACGAAATGCACGAAGATATTAAATGTAGCGAGAGTAAAATCCTAAAACGATCGTACAATATAGTGATGAAAAGAATTGTTAGAAAAGAATTTATAAATACAGCGTTTGCGCGCTGCTGGGGCGTACGGAGGAGGTCTATCGAATAAAGCGTTTTTATCGCTCCGCTATCATCATGGCGAAGCGTGTTTTGCCTGACACGAAGCGTAATAGCTCTTATGTTATTCGTCAAAGCTAACTTTAAACTCAAAGAGACTTTTCTATAATAATTTTTTTTTTTTCTGCATTTACAACATCAGAGTTTGCTTGCTTTTAACCTCTGGTTCCTCTTTGCGACGGCGTTACAGGATTTTTTCTTTTCATTTTTATAATATTTTTCTCGCTCTTCAGTCACGAGTACAAATTCTTCTTGGTTGATGTAACCGTCTTCTAAAAACTTTACTAACGTGGTTTTCGATCGTGTTGAGTTTTACTCAACGCTAAAATTCGTATTTCATCGTGTTTTTAGCTTTTTATAACATTTATTTTCGCGTATCTGATAGCGAAAAGCTGCGCCGCCCAACCCCAAAGCTAAACCTTCTAAGCAGAATCCTACCGGCAGTACATGATACGACGGTAGTGATACTGGAACTATTCCGATGGACCCCCGCTCCCCATACAACCCCAATCCTGCGAGAAGGTTTCTACAGCGTTACAAGCGTTTATTATTTTATTGTATATTTTATACTATACACCCTCACTGTTCGTTTATTTCAATTCACCCAGTAATTTCTTTTTGAATATCGTCGATTTTTTGCAATCGAAATGATTTAACGTCATTCGTCAAAGGTGGTAAAGGTGGTAAAGGTGGTAAAGGTGGTAAATTTGGATAAAGTACGTTCGTTGATTCTATAGGCATGCTCATTTTTTATTAATAGAAAAATATTTTAATTTATTGGAAAAGTATTAATTGGAATTTTTTTAATTTTTATTTCATAGCATATTCCTGTATTCACAGCGCCAAAAAAGGTAGCTTGAAAATAGAATTTAGCATGATTTTCTTCCACATTTGTAATGAAACATATTACACATTCTAAAAAAACTAGTGCTTGAGATTAAAATGTACTCGTGTTTGAGAGTGAGATTAAAAAAACTAGCGCTTGAGATTAAAATGTACTCGTGTTTGAGAGTGAGATTAAAATGTACTCGTGTTTGAGAGTGAGATTAAAAAAACTAGCGCTTGAGATTAAAATGTACTCGTGTTTGAGAGTGAGATTAAAAAAACTAGCGCTTTGAGATTAAGAATGTACTCGTGTTTGGAGTAAAACGAGGCTCGTTCGTTTA
>CM055825.1:38075647-38158269 GCA_029582265.1 Zoroaster sp. YZ-2022
CCGAAAACCACAATAATATTACTTTATTTATTTATTGTTTATTTTTTTTTTTGATTATTATTGATTATTGAGATGTTTTTATGGGAGAGGAAAGATGATGGGGATAATGGGGAGGGGGAGGGCCAGTCACCACATCTTTGGGCATCATCACAGATGATCACCAACACCATCACTTGTTTTCCCCTTAATGTATTGTCCTTAAAAAGAAAGACTGGGGGTTTCCCCCGGTCGGGTCAGGCCCGTAGAAAACCAAGGAAAAGAAACCCCGCCAAAAATATTTGGGGAAAGGACAAAAACATCCCCCACGCTTTTCCGCTCTGCCTCCTCCCTGCCCCCCCCCCAATGTTGTTATCTCCACCCGGAGCACAGACTGCCCAATAAGACCCAACTTTTCAGGGGGGGGGGGCCCCAGGAGTTTTGGGGCCGATTGAGCAAGGGATGATCAAAAAAAAACAAAAAAAGAGTCCCCTTTTAAAGTATTTTTATTGAACCCCAACCTTAACCAGCCCATTAACCCTAGTGCCAAATAACCCCAATATATGGGAAAACAAACACAAAGACCAGACAGGGGCTTTTAGATCATCAGATGCAGCCATCTTGTTTTTTCTTCCATACAGGGACCAAACCCCGAGGCTGAAGGAAAAAATTTCGGACCTGTAGGGATTAATTGGGTCTTTACAAAGTTTCAGGAATCTAAAAAGAGGGCTGCAGGGGAAAAGGTCAAGGTTTAGAACAAAATTCCTAAATAACATGCCCCAAACACGGGGATACATCTTTTCCCAACTATCATTTTTGTTTTCACAGACCCTACCGGGGCCCTGCCCCTCCCGGGGACCCTGCTCCAGACTATGACGAAAATTACTGGATGAAGATATATAAAACTTTATGGATGTCGCCTTCCATTTTGGGCGTCTGATAAAATTTCTGGACAATCTTTTTGAGACAAAACGGGGGGAAAACTTTGGGAAGTAGGCGGACAGGAAGTAAGGGGCATAAGACCAAGTCTGCTGTCGATACTAAAAGGGAGATAAAAATGAGTAAAAACACCATATAGATGATATGATACACCATTTATCCCCTAAGTAAGATGATCAAAAAGAATGTTCAAAGAGTACACATATAAGATAATAAGGAATTAAAAAAACCCCCACACCCCCCCCACCACTCGAAATAATGCGAAACATCGTTGTCTCTGAAAGTCAGTTGTTTAAACAATATCCAGAAACTGTTTTAGGGGGAAACCCCAATTTTTAGGCTATGATAAATTTTTGAGATAAGTGAAAAAACAGGATCTTTTAAACCTTTTTACCGGCCGAGGCAGCCCCCGGGGTTTTTGCCATTTAGTTTTTAAGTTATTTTTTTTTCTTGTGTTTTTGTCGTCCCCGAATGACAGGGGGGATTTTATGGGGGATTTCCACAGACCCCTTTGGGTTACCATCCCAATATCGTCTCACTTTTGGGGTGCTTTTAACATGAAAGAAAATAGTTGACGTTTATATTTCAATTCCACTGACATTCAAAGGAATTACAAAACGTATCATCAAAAGTAATTACAATCAAAAAGTGTAGCGAAATCAATCGTAAAATTTCAAACTGGTATTACTGAGAGAACTATATGCCGCATCATTTATGGCACAATGACTAGTTTTTCACAAAATTTTCCCCGGGGTAATGTCTGTGTTTTTTTTTATGTTGAACTTGAAGATGAAAAGTCTGTCTGTTCCGTGATGTTGAAAGAAAATGTTACCCATTAAAAATCAATTTTTTAGATTTTAAACTTCCTGAGGGGTAATAAAATTTATTGTAATTTTTATAGTAGAATGTTTCTTTGTAAAGAGGTTCTGAGTCGTTTTGAATATTTTCCAATGGTGCCCGCGACCGGGACGGCCCCCAAGAGTCGGACCGATGAATTTTTTGTCATCAGAGCAGCCGGGAAGGTTTCCGTTAGGGAATGCCCCTCCAATCAGGTATTAAAGCCAAATTTTTTGCCCAGATGGGAATGTCAGGGGCCCCTCAAAGATGGATATTGATATTTAAAAAAAGGACAGCATTTGCAACTTTTCTCAGGAAAATTTTTTTTTTTCGGTATATCAGTGAAATAAGGTTTATTTAATCATTTTTTTTAAACAGTTTGGGCGCAATTTTTTTCCCCAGAATATTTTGTTGTATATTATTGAAGTTGGTATTTTTTTAGACGATTAAGGATTTTTTTTTGATGGATAAATTATTTATGGGGGATTCAGAGACATATGCAAGAAACACCCTGTTGGGAAAAAGGTTTGGGTTGCCAAAGTTTGGATTTTGACTTCCCGGGAGGGGGATGGGTATACCCAGACATAAAGGTAATCGTTTTATATAATTTAAAAAACAAAATTAAAAAAATTAAAATTCCCCTTTTTTATAATATTTAAAGGAATTAAAGATAATCTCAATTAAAAGAACATTTTTTGTCTTTATGTTTCATTTATCCAGTAAAAAAGTTACTTGATCAGAAATAAAGAAACATTTATTTATGTTTGACATCACAAAAAGTGCAAAGTTATTGAGGTCAAACCAGGGTTATTAAAAACAAATATTATTTTCCCAATTTGGTTTTAATTATTCAGCATAATATAAGAACCAAATTTTTGAAAAATTTTGAATTATTTGTTTTTTTTGATATCAAAACGTTTCCCCCCGGGGTCCATTGAGTCTTTGATGCATCAGAGCCATACCAGAGTGATGTGTTGAACATTGAGGGGTATATTCTATAACTTTTCAAACATGATAACAACTTGCGTCTGGTAAACCTTTCATTTCCCACCAGCAAAAAACAAATTTCGTTGTTCTAAAACATACGCAGGCAATAGAAATATATAGAATTTTTTTAATTGCAGGAAAGGGCATACTGAATGTATTTTATAGTTTGCCGGAAATATGTAATGCAACACATATGACGATTGTAATCTTTAACAATTTGTTAGGAAATTTAGATTAGGGGGGATTCTGGGAAAGAAAAGAGGAGGGTTGAAAAAGGACAAATCCCAAAAAAGGGTGGGGAACCCAGCCCGTTTAAGAATATTTGGGGGCCGGGAAAAGAAGACGGGGGCCCCCAACCCCTCCCCCCCAACACAAAAAAAATTGTTAACGCAAGAGGGCCCAGACCCAAAATTTTCTTTTTATAAAGGAGGCCCCGTTTTCCATTAACGCCACTGTAAATATAAACCCATTATTTTTCAAATTGAACCCGGGGCCCTTTGGGGGCCCCCGGGCAACTGCCCAGTGTGCCCATGCGATAAGATTCGGGGGGACACCACAATGTATACATGCTGATAAAACAAAGTTATGGCCCCGCCTCCCCTTTAGGTTGGAGGTTATCCATCTTGATGATTATCTGAATAAAATAGTTTTCCCCTTTTTCTAAAATACGCTTTCAGGGGGTCGTTTTATTCTTTTGGGGGAAATCACCTTGGAAGAAATTGATTTTTTCTTCTTGTTTTTTAAGAAATTGTATTTAAAAAACAATTGCATGCAACCTGCCAGTTAGGCCCAACTTGTTCATTCACATTTACACACACCCCCAAAACATTATGAGAAATTTTAATTAGCGAGGGATGGAACAGGAAGAACCCTTGCCCTAGAAAGACAGGGGCCAGAATATACGAGCGAAAATTATTTTTAAAAACCGCCACTGACACCTGTGTTTAAAAAATTGAATCACTTTGAATAAAATGTTGATTGTTCTTTTTTGCTGAAGTATGCATCTGGTTTGAAATTCCCTTTTAAATAGTTACAAAAATTTATGGGGCCTAAACACGAAATACTTTCACTGACAAAACCCCAAGAATATCTTATAAACGCATATGATAAAAGAGAATGATGGACACGATAGAGTGGATAACATGGACAAAAAAAACCCCTTTGTCCATCCAATTTAACTTTCTTGGGGAAGTATTTAACAGATTTAAAGGGGGCACTTTATCCAACCATCAGGACCAAGTTTGGCTGTGGAACTGATAAAGGGGATACCGCATCCCCAAAACCCAAACCCAACGGGAAAAGAAAAAAGAGCAATTTTTTACAGTGTAAAAACACCAGTGACATTTAAAAAGAGGGGGACCTTTGATATGCCCCAAAAGGTTTTTTTGTTTTTTAAGAATTATTTGCCCCCAAAAACAGCCCCACACACGGTGTAGGTCAAAAAATTTTCTGAAATTTTTCCCAATTAACGGGAGAAATTTTAACCTTCTTTTCCCTTTTGCCCCATTAGACATACTGTGTTGGCAGCTAAAAAATTTGAAATTTGCCAGCCGCGGCCATCCTGAGACCCCTATGGAGGGATAAACGTTTACCCTTTTGGGGGTCACCGGTCATAAAAAACCCCGGTTGATTCCCAAAGAAACATGCCGAGGGTCGGGGAGACATATAAATGGCTCGGAGGGATTTGAAGGCCTGATATTTGACCAATAAAATACCATGTTGGGGGGGGGGGGTGATTTTGGGGGAGGGAATTTGGGGGGGTAGGGGGTATCTGAGTGATCGATCATACAGGTGGTTTTTTATGAATGGGCAAGGGGTTTTTAATATTGCAGCATGTATATAGTAGACTGACATATTAAAAAAATAATTTTGTTTTTAAAATGGGGTTTTTTTTTGGTTTTTGGGGAAATGAGATTTTTTTTAATTAGAAATACTTTAAGAAAAAAAAAATTTAAAAAAAATTTTTTTTTGATAAAAAACATTCAGACCCCTGAAACAAGAAAAAATTTAAAAAAAAGGGGAAAAACTGTTTTTTACCCATGTAATTAACGATTTAAAACCCTACTAACGGTAAAATAGGTGCTGGGGTTCCCCATAAAGAATATCAAACGACCCGCAGGGTTAATTTAAAAAAAAAACCCGTTTTGTTTCAAATGTGCAGAAATGTAGACGCCTAAAAATTAGACAAGTATCCAAAAATATTTGGGAGATATTGCAAACAGAATAAAAGGTGATTTTTTTTTTTTATGAAATGAAATTAAAAATTTATGGCAACACTGTTGCGCAAGAAGGGAATTTGTTAATGTATTAATATGACAAATATTATAATACAAACATCAATAATGTACGCCCGACCACGACAAAACTTTAACCTGGGTAACGACCGCAGACAAACTTTGTTTCCCCTTAGAAAAATGTAAAAATGACAATAACTGTTTAAGATTGTTTTTGAAAATTGTATATAAATATTTTTAAATTCTCACCTTGAATGTTTTTCTCATATCTAGAGACTTGATGGCCCGGTGCGGGAAACCAAGATCCAACCATCAGACCACCCTTTCAGATTTGGGTTATAACCGAGTCAATGAATGACAATCAAAAAAAACAGGGATTTTTTAATTTCTTTTTGATACAAAAATGTACCTACTAAGTGTAGTTTTTATTTAAAAAGAGTTTTTGAAAAAAACAACGTTAAAATACAACTTATAAAGTAAATTTATCTTAGCACCGATCCAAAGGCTTCCATTATTACCCCGCTCATCGGGCCCAAAAACATTCCAGATCTGAAACCACCAGCCCCTGGGAGTATAATCAGATGCCATTTCGATATGGCAATCAAACACAAAAACCCAAACCCTTCCCCCTCACAGGTACCTTTTAATCCGGGGTGAGGGCAATTTTAAAGTGTTTTGTAAAACACAAGACCAGGGTCGAGCCAGGATCGACCCCAGCCGTCAGAACCCCAAAACCCATGAACAAACCGTCGACCATGGAAAGTCTTTACAACAAATTTATAAAGCAAGTAGCTACCTTTACCTAATGATTCGTTGAGCCCCTAATTTGCATGATGTCTGTAAATTTACAAATTTTTCCCTTTGAGTTTAAAATCGTCTTCTTAAAATTAAAAAGAAATGCCCCTTTTTCAAACCACAACTTACTCCGGGTTTTTTTTTTGCCCTTTGTTTCATAAAAAGTAAAATATATTGGCACAACAAAAATGATGGGGCTGATGATACCAATGATGTATGTGACGACCATCATTACAACTTTTTCATTCACAAAACTCCCCCATGCAGTTTAAAACGAAAAACCTTTTGGGGTTTTTTAATTTAGAAGGGATGATAGAGGCGTCGCCCAGTGGCACGAACACGCACTTCGTAAATTATAGATGACTTTTGCGGGGACCAAGGGAACGAACCAGTCTGAAATGTTTCCACCCCATAAAAAAACCGTAAACAGTTTTACAAAAGTCTATTACCTATAGTTTTTGGTTTTATGTATTGCAAATTTATTTGTTTTTTAAGAACATTCGATCGCCCGATTAGAGAATTTTAGGTTTCGATAACTTGATGACAATTGAGCAACTTGCTTTCGTCAGATGGCCCCTTGAACGTGATAAGAGAGAAAACGATGAGTTTAAATTTTTCTAAAAAATAAAGAAGGAAAGTTGGTAAACTGTTTCATGAGTTCTTTTTAACAAGATATTTAAAAGAAGGTACAGCATTAATGTTAGAAAACGTTTCTAGAGTAGTTACCTCTTTGAATCAAGAAAACATTAAAAGAAGGCAGCTTTGAATGTTGGAAACTGTTTTAGAGAGTACCTCTTGAATCAAAAAACATTAAAGGGGAAGGGAAAAATTTGGGTAATGTTCAAACGTTTATGAGTATGCTTACCTTTTTGAATCGAAAACTTTTTAACAATCATTGGGGAAAATTTTTGTTTAATGCAGAGTCAAGTATGAAAAATAAAAAATTCAGCATTTTTAAGAAGACAATTTTTTGGTGTTTTTTGGGCGAAAGTTTCAGGGTGAGGGCCTTTTCCAACTTCACATCAAGTTTAGCTTGAGAAAAAATTCAGTAATCAGGAACCCCCGTTTAAATTTTTTCCTTTTAAAAAATGAAAACTTTAATTATTATATTAATCAGAAAATCGTAATTGATGCAGATGTTACAGTGTAAGATTGTGGTGTGTTTTGATTTTAAATATAATTTCTTGTTTACACTTGATTATACGGGAAAACTACGCAGAAATTATTATTTTTGTATTTGCATTGTTCTTTTTGTGTAATGTTTATAAAAGTAATGTTAAGAAGTGGACACAACATAAGTTTTTAGTAAGGGGAAAAATCATGAGCACATTTTCTCTCTGCAGACATTTAAAACTTACAGGATCAATGTGAATCAGAAAGACTACATGTTTTCTTTTCTTTTCTTTTCATTACTTATTATTTATTATACAAATATATTTTTGAATACTTTATTTCTTATTTTTATTATCATTATTATTAATTTTTGTTATTTTTGTATTTATTTTATTTTATTTATTTATTATTGTTATTTTTGGGGGGGGTAGGTTGTGGACTGATTTGACGGTGGGGGCATCAATAGTCATTATGACATGGATTCAGAGACCTGTATGGGGCTGATGACAAAAAGGTATATTTATAGCGACAGGTAGGTCATGTCACCAAAATAATGATCAGTAGGGGCCCCACCCTATTACCCTAGTACCCAGCATGTTACCCTAGTACCCAACCTGATAGTACCAACCTGTTACCTATATGTGCATATTATAAACTGTAAAAAATGTTGCATTTAGCTACTAACATCGAAGCATAACAAGTGCAATAATAAGATTTACACTAGAGTACTATATACTCGGAGAATATTGTCATTAGTTTAAACACCCCAGACTCTTCGTTAACGCTTAAAGGACAGCATCGTCACGATTTCAACGGGGCATGGGAATCGGAGTTCTAGCATTGGATTAACTCAGTGATTGGCGAAAACAATACCCCTACATGGGTCATATTGCCGTTGATGCTGAATAAATAGACAGTAATTTTCAGTCACTTTGTTCATCTTAAACTGGACACCGGAGATTCCGCATATTGAAAGTCTGCTCTGATCGTAACGATATTGTCCTTTAAATAATAGAACAAATCATATTTAAGATTATACAGTGGTTAAAGGATTGTGGCGGCAGTTGGAGGAAGGAACTATAGACCTGCATATGTTGCTATATAATTTTTTTTGAATACGATAATTATACGTATAAATTTTACGATACATGCCGTGTATTATGAGTAACTACATACGTATAAATGTGATATTTGTATCTTAATACTGGTGCTGTGTTAAATGTTTTTTTAAATAATGTCGAGAAGTGGCCACACCATAATGAAGGGCAAATCGTGGCACATTTCAGATTAGCGAATCAAAAAGCTGCATTTGCAGGTGGAAGGTGCGGCCCCTGTCTGATTTGGCGGGGCATCCTTTGTGAAAATAAACCATTATGATACAGGTTAAAGAGACATGCATATTGACAACAGAGCTGTATTATTGTAGATAATAATATCTATAGAGCTTAGCCTGACAGTAATTTATGTGTCATTTTTAAGGCTTACTTATTAAACAAAATCAAAACTGAGAAGATTTCTTTGGGTTTTTATATACTAACAGTAACACTAACAGTACTAAATACAGATTGTTTAAAACATGAAAACTTAATAATAATTATATTTAATCAGAAAAAGTGGTAATACATGTATGCAGATGTTTCAGTGTAAGGTTGTGATTGTGTAAAAAATTTTTATATAATTTGTTTACACTTTATTATAATACGGAAACTACATAGAGCATAATTGTGTGTAAGTGTTTAAAAGTAATGTTGAGAATTGGTTTACACCATAAGAGGAAATCATGAGCACATTTCTCTCCTCAGACATTCCCAAAACTACGGTGGCAGATCAGTGAATCAGAAAGACTATTTGTATTTTTATGTATTTGGGGGGCAGGTTGACTGATTTGACAGGGGATGGTAGGTTAAGCCTTTATGACACAGTTCCAGGAAACCTGTATATGGGGCTAATGACAGCAGAGTATGTATGCAGATAATATCTATAAGACTAAGCATCCCAATCCACCGATGAAAATATGACAGTCATTTGTTTATGAATTTAAAAAATTGCCTAATTACTGTCAAAGCAAAAATCAAAGACGACTTCTTTGTTTATATACTTGCAGTAACACTATAACAGTACTATACTAAAAAAATGAACAGATTGTTATATTAATAGAAAACATTTTATTATACGGAAACTACATACACATCAATTTATTATTTTGTATTTTGCATTGTTTTTGTGTGTAATGTTTAAAAGGTATGTTAAGAAGTGTACACAACATAATAAGGGAGAAATCATGAAATCCCCAGACATTTAAAACTACGGGACAGATCAGAGAATCAGAAAGGCTACATAGTTTTTGTTTTGTTTTCTTTTCATTACCGGTACTTATTATTATTATTATTATTTATTTTATTACTTTGTATTTTGTATTTTTTAACTTGATTTTACAGGGGGTAGGGTTAAGCCATTTATGACATGCATTCAGGGAACCTGTATGAAGTTGTTAGCCATGAGTTTATTAGGCTTTGCAGATAATATGTATGAAGAACTAAACAACTCCAATCCACTGATGAGAACTGACAGTCATTTATTGTCATTTTATTGTTTACCGGTCAAAGCAAATCAAATGAGGGACTTCTTGGTTTTATACAATAAAAGTAACCAACACTAACAGTGCTGCTCTCAGATAGTTTTAACAATGGTAACACATGTATGGAGATGTTACAGTTATGAGCTAAAGGTTGTGGTGTGATTGAGGAGGAACCTGCAGTGTTTTATAATTTACACACTTTATTATACGGAAACTAACCAGTGCCTTATATTTTGTTTTGTATTTTGTATTGTTTTGTATTTGGAAGTTGGGTTGACTGATTTTGACGAAATTGGTATAGGGTTAAGCATAACTTTTGGTTAGAGAGCTGTATATGGGGCTGGCCAAAGGCAGAGTATATTTGCAGATATCTATAAAGGCTAAACATCCCCATTCCACTGATGAAAATACTGACAGTCATTTGTTTGTAATTTATTGCTAATTACTGTCAAAGCAAAATCAAAAAAACGACATTCTTTGTTTTATATACTAACAGTAACACTATAACAGTACTATACTCAGATTGGTTAAAACATATAAACTTAATAATTATTGATTAATCAATTAAAAGTAATAATGTATGGGGTTAAGGGGGATTGTTGTACGATTAGTGGGAGAACTAGTAATTCTGTATTTTAAAATTTGTTTACATTTTATTATGCAGAGCACCTTATATACGCATAAATTTATTATTTTGTATTATGCATTGTTCTTTGTGTGTAATGTTTTAAAAGTAATGTTTAAAAAGTGGACACAACATAACAAGGGAGAAATCATGAAATCCCCAGACATTTAAAACTACGGGACAGATCAGAGAATCAGAAAGGCTACATAGTTTTTTCTTGTCATTACCGGTACTTATTATTATTTTAAAAACATATTTTTTAATACTTTATTTTTTTATTTATTATTATTATTATTTATTTTATTACTTTGTATTTTTTGACTGATTTTAGGGGGCTAGGGGTTTCAAAGCCATTGCTGATATAGTTCAGAGACCTGTATATAGAACAGTGACAGCAGAGTTTATTATTTGCAGATAATATGTATAGGAGCTAAGCACCCCCAATCCACCGATGGGAACTGACGGTCATTTATTTGCCATTTCATTGCTTACGGTCAAAGCAAAATCAAATGAGGACTTCTTGGTTTAATATAATAAAAGTATTAACACTAACAGTGCTATACTCAGATAGTTTTAAAAATCGTAACACGTGTATGGAGATGTTACAGTGTAAAGGTTGTGGTGTGATTGGAGGAGGAACTATACTAATTAATTTTTTAATATAAAACATTTACACTTTATTATACGCAAACTACATACGCAGAAATGTATTCTTTGTTAAATTTTCCATTGTTCTTTGTATGTAATGTTTTAAAAATTATGTTAAGAAGTGGACACAACGTAGTAAGTGGGAAAAGAGATTTAACATTTACCCAAAACTATGGGGGCAGATCAGAGAATCAGAAAGACTATATAGTTTCTTTTCTTTTCTTTTTCATTACTTATTATTATTTTAAAAACATTTTGAATACCTTTGGGGTGGGGCAGATCGACTGATTTGACGGGACATCTTTTTGAACAATAAGCTAGTATGAACTGGATTCAGAGACCACGTATAGAATAATCGGTGGCGTAGCCAGTGGAGACCTGGGGGCCTGGGCACGTGCCCCCCCCACACACACAAATTTCCAGTGCCCCAGGTGCCCCCCACAGAAAAAATCAGCAAAGAGACATTAATGGGCTTTTCTGATGATACCCCACATTCATTTTTGGTTGGTTTGTTCCTGTCTTTAAGATGTGATCAAATTGATAATGTAATAACTTGCAGTCATGCGTTTGTATGAACTTTGAGTCCATTACGGAAACATGCTCGGACAATCTTATGAACCCAAAACTTGAAGACTTCTTAAAAAATTGTAATATTAAGATTATGCATTGTAACAGTTGTGGCGTTATTGTAGGCGGGACTATACACTTTATTTTTTTAACCAAAAAATTTAAATGAAACATTAACATTACGCATAAAATGTCTTATTTGTTTTATCATTGTACTTTGTGTGAATATGTAATGTTTTAACAATCAAAGGGACAGGATCGTCACGGGAATTTTAGATAACTCGGTGACTGCCATAATTTCCCACCGTAATCGAGCTTAGTCTTATACTCGATATGATTTAATTTTTCCCCTCCTTTTTTGGTTGTCTTCCCCCATTTAGTGCAAATTAAGCATAAGGGTGAGCCCTAATAATTTAACAATTAATAAGATTATTTTACGGAAGCGTTAAAGGGATATCATAACAAATACTCGCCTTAAGTCATGATGACTCATATAACGTTAAAAAAGTATGACTTACATAAAAGTCATACACTTCCGTATTATTTCCATGGCAAAGTCCCAATAACATTTCTTTCCTCTGAAACTAAAAGACTGAAAAATTTAAAAATAGATTTGGTTATTCGTAACAATATCCACCCAAATGTTGGCAGCAAATGGCCTTCACAAACAACTGCCAATCATTCTTATTCAATTCTGTTTCAAATGGGCAAACAGTTGTTCCAACTCAGCTCGTTTGTTGTTTGCAACAAAGTTTTAACAAAACGAATAACGTTAGCACTAGCGGTAGCAGTAGACACGGTGAAAATACGCAACCGCCGAACAAGTCAGTTGCAAAGGGAAAACGACAAATAGAAGACGATGAAGGAGGAGATGAGGAATGGATAGGACCTATGCCAGCTGAAGCAGTAAAACCAAAGAAAAGGAAGGGTAATAAACTATATAGGGCCTATTTAATTTTAATCGGTTTTTAACAAAGAGTGGAATCAGAAAAGTGAAACACTTCAAAAACGTACTGCCATGACTGCGGGGTACCGAGACTCCTCTTCAAATGATTACGCAGGCTCTATCAATGGAATAGTAGAATAGTCTGGTCCTTACTCTTTGAAATTGAACCATATGCATTTATTCATTTGTTTTTTAAATTAAATTTTAGCCATGGTATTGTTAGCGTTCCTACTGACAACTGACGACAACTCACGACAACTCACAACAACTGACGACAACTCACGACAACACGTTCTAAATGCACTGAAAACTCAAAAATAAAAAAAGTTATAGACGGCTAGGCCTAAATATTATATGTTTATAAAAGACAGTGGCAGACAAAACGAGTTTCAAATTTTGAAAATGTGGTTTTAATTCGCAATAAAAATGATTTTCTTTGCTGCAGTAATGTGTTACTGTTAGTAATAGTATTGGCCGTCATCTTGCTTGCGCAACGCAAAAAGACTGTACCATTATGACAAAGGGTGAAAAAAAATTGTCGGCCCATGCCAGGCAGGAGGGGAAGTCTTGTTGTATTTTTATGGAGTGTAAATTGTAAAACAATAACAATGAATTACAAACGTAAAATTATAACCATTGCACATGTACATAAAAATAAATTTCGTGCGCCGGCGGGACACAGGCACACGGACACAGCCCGCGTTATGATGTCACCCGCTTTGTAGTCTGGTTTACTTTCACCCTTTCACATAATGGTACAGTCCTCTTACGTTGCTGACAAGATGGCGTAATACTACTGCGAGCGAAGAAAAAATCATTTTTTTGTTGCTAATTAAAACCACATTTTTCAAAAACTGAAACCCTGTATGTCTGCCACTGTCACTTATAAACAATATTTTAACTTTATTTTTTGAGTTTTTCAGTGCATTTATAATGTGTTGTTGTCAGTTGTCGTGCACGTTGTCGTCAGTTGTCAGTTTTAGTTGGACCCAGTACAGGGTAACAGCCTATATTTTTTGGAAAAAATTTCATGTCATTGCCTTACAAAAAACACACACACCAGCGACCCTACGACCCTGGTGGGTTACGGGACCAGTGACAGTGACAGTGATTGTCTGACTCTCACCCAACAAAAATGCTTTAACGGGTATCTGTTATCTGGTATCCAGATACCGACCTAAACTGTCATTACCCGGTTTCCAGTTGGGTGTCTGGTTCCAGAAATTAATTGCAAGAAAATAATTAGAATTCTTTAAGCCTTTATGGAAACCTTTTTAAGCACATCTTTGTTTGTTTCATTTACCAGTTCTTGATTTCGGATGTTTGTTTGAGCAATCTACCATCAATAAACTGTATGAAAAAAGTTACATGCACAGAGACACAGTGACACACGTAGAAGTCAGCAGGTAACAAAGCTAGTCTTAGTATGTACATTATTAGTATGTGTTTTAACTCTCATTTTAACATATTACAAGGAGGACTTATTGGTCAACATTTGGCCAATTTCAAGGAGCTGCATATCTTCAAGGATATCTCCCTTAATGAGAACTTTTTTCCTGTTTAGTGCAGAATTTTTCTGTAAAGCACAAAAAATGCTGAATCCCTGTGAAAGAGCTTATGTGAACAATTGGATAATTCCTAGTGTCTTACTTATTTAAGAAGGTACATTGGTGATGACAAGACTATCAAATAAACAAATAATTATCTTAAAACTGATTTGGTGTAACGTTGGTACAGGTGTCAATCATCCTGAGGAATTGTTTTGTTGAATTTAAAAAAAAACAGAAAAACAGAAAAATATGTAACAATGTTTCGTTGTTTTCTCAAATATTCAAGCATCTTTTGATGAAATTTGCAAAGGTTATTTATATGATATATTTCTTGAAAACTAGAGGGTTGAAACTGACGTTTCCAAATACCAATGTTATACATTAAACCCAACCATGGCTGAGTCGTCAGAGTGTGTGGGTTGATCCTTACCCACGACAAATTGCTTGTGTCCTTGAGCAAGACACTTTACCATAATAATTGCTGCGAGGCCGAATTGAACCAGCCACTGGGGATGTACAAGCCAGTGCATGTAGTGCCGTCCCAAGCCCGGATCGTGGGAGGTTGCGTCAGGAAGGGCATCGGCGTAAAACCTATGCCAAATCAAATATGGATACATGATCGCTGTGGCCCCTAACGGGAGCAGCGAGGACAACATACAAGCCCAACTGCTAAACCATTCAATCCTAACAGCAGAGTTTGTTTGATTTTGATGACTCGGTACTCATATAATGACAATTCTAGCAAGTACAACATTTGGGTGGTAGTGTTTGTATAGTGTTGGATTTTGGATTGAGAATGTTCTTATCAAAACAGCTAGGTGGTTAGGGTATACATTTGTGTAAGTGCAAAAAGTTTGTATTTAATACTGGTACCAAATTTTAAATCTTTATTAAGTCAAATAAATATGTCTCTTCTGTTATCAACATTCAGCCTGGTGTTGTGGGTCTGGAAATCTTCATCTCCGTGTTCTGTTTTAACTGTTGTTGTTCTGATCAACCTAGGTCATTGCTTGATACCACCTTGGACGACAAATCAATAAAAAATATTTGATGTTGTAAATTTTGGTAAGTACAATTGATCTATCACATTTGCGTCTAGCCGCACCTCAAAAACAACTTTTATATATGGTAGGTAAAAACTTGTAGCTTTGCATGGTGAGGAGGATAAGTAAAGACTTAATTGCGGTGACACCATGTCTATGAAATTCTCCAGTGAGTAGTAATTAGTTATAGAAAGAACTGAGGTACTCAACTCAGGTTGTACCTCAGTTCCTTTTCAGAAATAATACTACTCAACATTGAACATTCCACAAATATGTATATTAGTTTTTGATGACTTAGTTTTTCATTTTTTGAACAGCAATTCTTGAATTTTGATCAGCAAATTGTGACTTTTGTGTAGCATTTTGTTGTACTGATACAACCTCACCTGGGTGTATTTCCTGCAACCCATAACCAGAAACATGTTTGGTCATTGGTTAAGCATTTTCGCGAGTTCGGTTATGCTGCGATGACGTCAGTGTTCTGACCAATTGTGAACTGAAGTTTGTGATCGGTTTTGCTTGGTTTCAAGATGGCGGATTGTAAAAAGTAACGAAAGTTTTGTTAATTATTTGTTATAACATGATGGAATGATTGTTCATATACCAGTATATCTCATGAATAAGTTCTGTTTTGCCAAAATTTGAATTACACCGTATATTTTGAGAAACGTTGATTGAACACATTGCAAACTGAAAACAATTTCCTGGTTACGTTCGCGTTTTCACGTAGCTATGCCGTCTTGTATCTGGTCAAGAATATGCTGCTCTGGATATTGCTCAGAACAGCAGGTCGTATCTTTTTGCAAAGTTCCAGGATGAACACACAAAACCTATGGAAGATATGACGTTGTACTCAATTGTTTTAATGTATGCAAATTTATGCACTATTGCACATACGACCTTGTTGTATTTTTTTAGATAGACCTTGTTGCACCAATGCGACAATTTGACCTGTTAATGCCACACTTCTGGCAAAACTCTGCCAAAGCCAACTTATATTTAAACTATGAACAAAAAGACTCAAGCTTAGTAAGCTTGTCAAAGGTAATGATGTTGTATTTTGCATATTTTATGTACAGTGCGCATGTGCTGGCTCAACAAATCTCATTAGTCACTGAGGAATTTGTATTGACAAGTATTGATTGGCCAATCAATACTATGTAAATGAAACGTTTCGTAAAAGCTATTTTTTGTTTTGCAGATATGATAAACATGATGAAGTTAGACTATGAGCCAGGCTGTTGTGAGTGGGTCTTTCGGTCTGGTGATGCTATATCTGCGTTAGCCTGGTAAGAATGCCTCATTTTCAAATAAACCACTTGGGCAATTAACAGGGAAACGGTTTTCACAACTTTTTAAACTCTCAAGAGTGGCATGTTTTGTAGTACATGTAAGTTGTTGAACTATTTTGCCCACTTTTTTAGTCATAATGAACCCAGCCTATCATATAGGCTAGAACCACCCAATTCTGTTACAGCAATGCAGTTATCAACCTGGTTAAATAAATAATACGTTCTTATATAGCATATTTCACATAATGTGCTTACCCCTGGTCATTGGGCCAATATCATTTATGAAATCTTTCCCAGCTCCCCGGGGAGTATACAGCCCTGAGATACCATAGCAATTCAGAGGTTTTTTCAAACACAATTACCACCTCTACCCTCACAGGTACCCATTTATACTCCTGGGTGAAGAGAAGCAATTACAGTGAAGTGTCTTGCTCAAGGACACAAGTACCACGGTCTCAGCCAAGATTTGAACTCAGATTTTGGCGACTTGGAATCCTGCTATTCTCACTTTCTTTGCCCACTTAACATTTGTAAAATCTTTTTTTTTAATTTGATTTAATTTGTTTAGCTCTGAGAAGACGTCAGGCAACATCCACATTTATGATGGCCGGTCCAGTAATGTGGCCATTCACACTCTCAGCTCATTACACAGTTGTCCTGTCATTGCTATGAAGGTACAGTTATTAAAAACGTATAGCCCGTGATTCTCCGACAATTTCCTTTTAGAAGAAAGGAAAGCAACTACTTTGAAATGAAATATTTCACAAAATGATTGTCAAAAGCTTGGTTTTACAGTAAAACAGTGACAACATTGACCCTCCTACTGTTTGACCATTTGAAACCATTCATAATTTCCACTTACCAAAATGCCCATTGGTTTTGTACACACATGGTAGCAAGCTTTACTACCATTCAAATCCATTCAAATGCATAGAGGGTCCATTGATTCACCACTTAGAAGTATGCAAACAAGGTTTTGTATTAGATGTACTACCATTTGGAAAGTTCCAAACAAGGTTTTGTATTAGCTGACCTACCATTCAAAACCATTTGGGGGAATCAATACTGTACACAGTTATTTCACCATTCAAAACCACAAAAGCGAATGGTTTCAAATGGTGCATCAACTTGTATGAAAAAGGTACCAGAAGTAGGAGGGTTAATTAACAATGTGACAATGTTATTGCTTTGGTTGTCACCTTGACCAAGTAGTCACCTGAACAATAAATGTAGCACCTGACATATATATTGATTACACTTAGAAATTATGGACACCAGTGTCTAAGACATGATTTGGAAATAAGATGTCCAAATGAGTTACTCTTTGAAAAACTGGGTATCTTACAAATACAACAGGGCATTCGTTCACAAAATATCCCATACATGTATTTCTCCTGGGGGCAAAGTGCATTCCTGACATTAGTTCAACTTAACTTCCAAGGTTCAAGTCTCAGTCGGTCAATTTTCTTTGTTCACTAAAAAATGTACGCTTATGATTATAAGAATTTGTTTATGAATTATTAGAGGAAACCTTTCATACCAAAGTTCCTTTTTTTTCTTTGCAGTATAATCCTGTATTTGAGGTGATGGTATCAGTTGATAAACAAGGAATAGTAGAATACTGGACAGGACCAAAGAAAGACTACAAGTTCCCGACACAAGTTGCCTTCATGTATAAGACAGATACAGACCTATATGAGTTTGTTAAGGTAAGGCTGAATTAGCTACGCAGAATAACAGGTGAATTATGAACAGTATAGACAGTTGCCTTCAAGTATAAGACAGATACAGACCTATATGAGTTTGTTAAGGTAACGCTGAATTAGCTACACAGAATAACAGGTGAATTATGAACAGTATAGACAGTTGCCTTCAAGTATAAGACAGATACAGACCTATATGAGTTTGTTAAGGTAAGGCTCAAATAGCTACACAGAATAACAGGTGAATTATGAACAGTATAGACAGTTGTCTTCATGTATAAGACAGATACAGACCTATATGAGTTTGTTAAGGTAAGGCTGAATTAGCTACGCAGAATAACAGGTGAATTATGAACAGTATAGACAGTTGTCTTCATGTATAAGACAGATACAGACCTATATGAGTTTGTTAAGGTAAGGCTGAATTAGCTACGCAGAATAACAGGTGAATTATGAACAGTATAGACAGTTGTCTTCATGTATAAGACAGATACAGACCTATATGAGTTTGTTAAGGTAAGGCTGAATTAGCTACACAGAATAACAGGTGAATTATGAACAGTATAGACAGTTGTCTTCATGTATAAGACAGATACAGACCTATATGAGTTTGTTAAGGTAAGGCTGAATTAGCTACGCAGAATAACAGGTGAATTATGAACAGTATAGACAGTTGTCTTCATGTATAAGAACAGATACAGACCTATATGAGTTTGTTAAGGTTAGGCTGAATTAGCTACGCAGAATAACAGGTGAATTATGAACAGTATAGACAGTTGTCTTCATGTATAAGACAGATACAGACCTATGAGTTTGTTAAGGTTAGGCTGAATTAGCTACGCAGAATAACAGGTGAATTATGAACAGTATGAACAGTTGTCTTCATGTATAAGACGAATACAGACCTATATATGAGTTTGTTAAGGTTAGGCTGAATTAGCTACGCAGAATAACAGGTGAATTATGAACAGTATAGACAGTTGTCTTCATGTATAAGACAGATACAGACCTATATGAGTTTGTTAAGGTAAGGCTGAATTAGCTACGCAGAATAACAGGTGAATTATGAACAGTATAGACAGTTGTCTTCATGTATAAGACAGATACAGACCTATATGAGTTTGTTAAGGTTAGGCTGAATTAGCTACGCAGAATAACAGGTGAATTATGAACAGTATAGACAGTTGTCTTCATGTATAAGACAGATACAGACCTATATGAGTTTGTTAAGGTAAGGCTGAAATAGCTACACAGAATAACAGGTGAATTATGAACAGTATAGACAGTTGCCTTCATGTATAAGACAGATACAGACCTATATGAGTTTGTTAAGGTAAGGCTGAATTAGCTACGCAGAATAACAGGTGAATTATGAACAGTATAGACAGTTGTCTTCATGTATAAGACAGATACAGACCTATATGAGTTTGTTAAGGTAAGGCTGAAATAGCTACACAGAATAACAGGTGAATTATGAACAGTATAGACAGTTGTCTTCATGTATAAGACAGATACAGACCTATATGAGTTTGTTAAGGTAAGGCTGAATTAGCTACACAGAATAACAGGTGAATTATGAACAGTATAGACAGTTCCCTTCATGTATAAGACACATACAGACCTATATGAGTTTGTTAAGGTAAGGCTCAAATAGCTACACAGAATAACAGGTGAATTATGAACAGTATAGACAGTTGTCTTCATGTATAAGACAGATACAGACCTATATGAGTTTGTTAAGGTTGAGCTGAATTAGCTACGCAGAATAACAGGTGAATTATGAACAGTATAGACAGTTGTCTTCATGTATAAGACAGATACAGACCTATATGAGTTTGTTAAGGTTAGGCTGAATTAGCTACGCAGAATAACAGGTGAATTATGAACAGTATAGACAGTTGTCTTCATGTATAAGACAGATACAGACCCCTATATGAGTTTGTTAAGGTTAGGCTGAATTAGCTACGCAGAATAACAGGTGAATTATGAACAGTATAGACAGTTGTCTTCATGTATAAGACAGATACAGACCTATATGAGTTTGTTAAGGTTAGGCTGAATTAGCTACGCAGAATAACAGGTGAATTATGAACAGTATAGACAGTTGTCTTCATGTATAAGACAGATACAGACCTATATGAGTTTGTTAAGGTTAGGCTGAATTAGCTACGCAGAATAACAGGTGAATTATGAACAGTATAGACAGTTGTCTTCATGTATAAGACAGATACAGACCTATATGAGTTTGTTAAGGTAACGCTGAATTAGCTACACAGAATAACAGGTGAATTATGAACAGTATAGACAGTTGCCTTCATGTATAAGACAGATACAGACCTATATGAGTTTGTTAAGGTAACGCTGAATTAGCTACACAGAATAACAGGTGAATTATGAACAGTATAGACAGTTGTCTTCCATATAAGACAGATACAGACCTATATGAGTTTGTTAAGGTTAGGCTGAATAGCTACACAGAATAACAGGTGAATTATGAACAGTATAGACAGTTGTCTTCATGTATAAGACAGATACAGACCTATATGAGTTTGTTAAGGTAAAGGCTGAAATAGCTACGCAGAATAACAGGTGAATTATGAACAGTATAGACAGTTGTCTTCATGTATAAGACAGATACAGACCTATATGAGTTTGTTAAGGTAAGGCTGAAATAGCTACACAGAATAACAGGTGAATTATGAACAGTATAGACAGTTGTCTTCATGTATAAGACAGATACAGACCTATATGAGTTTGTTAAGGTTAGGCTGAATTAGCTACGCAGAATAACAGGTGAATTATGAACAGTATAGACAGTTGTCTTCATGTATAAGACAGATACAGACCTATATGAGTTTGTTAAGGTAAGGCTCAAATAGCTACACGCAGAATAACAGGTGAATTATGAACAGTATAGACAGTTGTCTTCATGTATAAGACAGATACAGACCTATATGAGTTTGTTAAGGTAAGGCTGAAATAGCTACACAGAATAACAGGTGAATTATGAACAGTATAGACAGTTGTCTTCATGTATAAGACAGATACAGACCTATATGAGTTTGTTAAGGTTAGGCTGAATTAGCTACGCAGAATAACAGGTGAATTATGAACAGTATAGACAGTTGTCTTCATGTATAAGACAGATACAGACCGAGATGAGTTGGTTAAGGTAAGGCTGAAATAGCTACACAGAATAACAGGTGAATTATGAACAGTATAGACAGTTGTCTTCATGTATAAGACAGATACAGACCTATATGAGTTTGTTAAGGTAAGGCTGAATTAGCTACGCAGAATAACAGGTGAATTATGAACAGTATAGACAGTTGCCTTCAAGTATAAGACAGATACAGACCTATATGAGTTTGTTAAGGTAAGGCTGAATTAGCTACGCAGAATAACAGGTGAATTATGAACAGTATAGACAGTTGTCTTCATGTATAAGACAGATACAGACCTATATGAGTTTGTTAAGGTAAGGCTGAAACAGCTACGCAGAATAACAGGTGAATTATGAACAGTATAGACAGTTGTCTTCATGTATAAGACAGATACAGACCTATATGAGTTTGTTAAGGTAAGGCTGAATTAGCTACACAGAATAACAGGTGAATTATGAACAGTATAGACAGTTGTCTTCATGTATAAGACAGATACAGACCTATATGAGTTTGTTAAGGTTAGGCTGAATTAGCTACGCAGAATAACAGGTGAATTATGAACAGTATAGACAGTTGTCTTCATGTATAAGACAGATACAGACCTATATGAGTTTGTTAAGGTAAGGCTGAATTAGCTACGCAGAATAACAGGTGAATTATGAACAGTATAGACAGTTGTCTTCATGTATAAGACAGATACAGACCTATATGAGTTTGTTAAGGTTAGGCTGAATTAGCTACGCTGAATAACAGGTGAATTATGAACAGTATAGACAGTTGTCTTCATGTATAAGACAGATACAGACCTATATGAGTTTGTTAAGGTTAGGCTGAATTAGCTACGCAGAATAACAGGTGAATTATGAACAGTATAGACAGTTGTCTTCATGTATAAGACAGATACAGACCTATATGAGTTTGTTAAGGTTAGGCTGAATTAGCTACACAGAATAACAGGTGAATTATGAACAGTATAGACAGTTGTCTTCATGTATAAGACAGATACAGACCTATATGAGTTTGTTAAGGTTAGGCTGAATTAGCTACGCAGAATAACAGGTGAATTATGAACAGTATAGACAGTTGTCTTCATGTATAAGACAGATACAGACCTATATGAGTTTGTTAAGGTAAGGCTGAAATAGCTACACAGAATAACAGGTGAATTATGAACAGTATAGACAGTTGCCTTCATGTATAAGACAGATACAGACCTATATGAGTTTGTTAAGGTAAGGCTGAATTAGCTACGCAGAATAACAGGTGAATTATGAACAGTATAGACAGTTGTCTTCATGTATAAGACAGATACAGACCTATATGAGTTTGTTAAGGTAAGGCTGAAATAGCTACAGAATAACAGGTGAATTATGAACAGTATAGACAGTTGTCTTCATGTATAAGACAGATACAGACCTATATGAGTTTGTTAAGGTAAGGCTGAATTAGCTACACAGAATAACAGGTGAATTATGAACAGTATAGACAGTTCACTTAATGTATAAGACACATACAGACCTATATGAGTTTGTTAAGGTAAGGCTCAAATAGCTACACAGAATAACAGGTGAATTATGAACAGTATAGACAGTTGTCTTCATGTATAAGACAGATACAGACCTATATGAGTTTGTTAAGGTTAGGCTGAATTAGCTACGCAGAATAACAGGTGAATTATGAACAGTATAGACAGTTGTCTTCATGTATAAGACAGATACAGACCTATATGAGTTTGTTAAGGTTAGGCTGAATTAGCTACGCAGAATAACAGGTGAATTATGAACAGTATAGACAGTTGTCTTCATGTATAAGACAGATACAGACCTATATGAGTTTGTTAAGGTTAGGCTGAATTAGCTACGCAGAATAACAGGTGAATTATGAACAGTATAGACAGTTGTCTTCATGTATAAGACAGATACAGACCTATATGAGTTTGTTAAGGTTAGGCTGAATTAGCTACGCAGAATAACAGGTGAATTATGAACAGTATAGACAGTTGTCTTCATGTATAAGACAGATACAGACCTATATGAGTTTGTTAAGGTAAGGCTGAATTAGCTACGCAGAATAACAGGTGAATTATGAACAGTATAGACAGTTGTCTTCATGTATAAGACAGATACAGACCTATATGAGTTTGTTAAGGTTAGGCTGAATTAGCTACGCAGAATAACAGGTGAATTATGAACAGTATAGACAGTTGTCTTCATGTAAGACAGATACAGACCTATATGAGTTTGTTAAGGTAAGGCTGAAATAGCTACACAGAATAACAGGTGAATTATGAACAGTATAGACAGTTGCCTTCATGTATAAGACAGATACAGACCTATATGAGTTTGTTAAGGTAAGGCTGAATTAGCTACGCAGAATAACAGGTGAATTATGAACAGTATAGACAGTTGTCTTCATGTATAAGACAGATACAGACCTATATGAGTTTGTTAAGGTTAGGCTGAATTAGCTACGCAGAATAACAGGTGAATTATGAACAGTATAGACAGTTGTCTTCATGTATAAGACAGATACAGACCTATATGAGTTTGTTAAGGTTAGGCTGAATTAGCTACGCAGAATAACAGGTGAATTATGAACAGTATAGACAGTTGTCTTCATGTATAAGACAGATACAGACCTATATGAGTTTGTTAAGGTTAGGCTGAATTAGCTACGCAGAATAACAGGTGAATTATGAACAGTATAAACAGTTGTCTTCATGTATAAGACAGATACAGACCTATATGAGTTTGTTAAGGTAAGGCTGAATTAGCTACGCAGAATAACAGGTGAATTATGAACAGTATAGACAGTTGTCTTCATGTATAAGACAGATACAGACCTATATGAGTTTGTTAAGGTTAGGCTGGATTACGCAGAATAACAGGTGAATTATGAACAGTATAGACAGTTGTCTTCATGTATAAGACAGATACAGACCTATATGAGTTTGTTAAGGTAAGGCTGAAATAGCTACACAGAATAACAGGTGAATTATGAACAGTATAGACAGTTGCCTTCATGTATAAGACAGATACAGACCTATATGAGTTTGTTAAGGTAAGGCTGAATTAGCTACGCAGAATAACAGGTGAATTATGAACAGTATAGACAGTTGTCTTCATGTATAAGACAGATACAGACCTATATGAGTTTGTTAAGGTAACGCTGAATTAGCTACACAGAATAACAGGTGAATTATGAACAGTATAGACAGTTGTCTTCATGTATAAGACAGATACAGACCTATATGAGTTTGTTAAGGTAAGGCTGAATTAGCTACACAGAATAACAGGTGAATTATGAACAGTATAGACAGTTCCCTTCATGTATAAGACACATACAGACCTATATGAGTTTGTTAAGGTAAGGCTCAAATAGCTACACAGAATAACAGGTGAATTATGAACAGTATAGACAGTTGTCTTCATGTATAAGACAGATACAGACCTATATGAGTTTGTTAAGGTTAGGCTGAATTAGCTACGCAGAATAACAGGTGAATTATGAACAGTATAGACAGTTGTCTTCATGTAAGACAGATACAGACCTATATGAGTTTGTTAAGGTTAGGCTGAATTAGCTACGCAGAATAACAGGTGAATTATGAACAGTATAGACAGTTGTCTTCATGTATAAGACAGATACAGACCTATATGAGTTTGTTAAGGTTAGGCTGAATTAGCTACGCAGAATAACAGGTGAATTATGAACAGTATAGACAGTTGTCTTCATGTATAAGACAGATACAGACCTATATGAGTTTGTTAAGGTTAGGCTGAATTAGCTACGCAGAATAACAGGTGAATTATGAACAGTATAGACAGTTGTCTTCATGTATAAGACAGATACAGACCTATATGAGTTTGTTAAGGTTAGGCTGAATTAGCTACGCAGAATAACAGGTGAATTATGAACAGTATAGACAGTTGTCTTCATGTATAAGACAGATACAGACCTATATGAGTTTGTTAAGGTAAGGCTGAAATAGCTACACAGAATAACAGGTGAATTATGAACAGTATAGACAGTTGTCTTCATGTATAAGACAGATACAGACCTATATGAGTTTGTTAAGGTAAGGCTGAATTAGCTACGCAGAATAACAGGTGAATTATGAACAGTATAGACAGTTGCCTTCATGTATAAGACAGATACAGACCTATATGAGTTTGTTAAGGTTAGGCTGAATTAGCTACACAGAATAACAGGTGAATTATGAACAGTATAGACAGTTGTCTTCATGTATAAGACAGATACAGACCTATATGAGTTTGTTAAGGTAAGGCTGAAATAGCTACGCAGAATAACAGGTGAATTATGAACAGTATAGACAGTTGTCTTCATGTATAAGACAGATACAGACCTATATGAGTTTGTTAAGGTAAGGCTCAAATAGCTACACAGAATAACAGGTGAATTATGAACAGTATAGACAGTTGTCTTCATGTATAAGACAGATACAGACCTATATGAGTTTGTTAAGGTTAGGCTGAATTAGCTACGCAGAATAACAGGTGAATTATGAACAGTATAGACAGTTGTCTTCATGTATAAGACAGATACAGACCTATATGAGTTTGTTAAGGTTAGGCTGAATTAGCTACGCAGAATAACAGGTGAATTATGAACAGTATAGACAGTTGTCTTCATGTATAAGACAGATACAGACCTATATGAGTTTGTTAAGGTTAGGCTGAATTAGCTACGCAGAATAACAGGTGAATTATGAACAGTATAGACAGTTGTCTTCATGTATAAGACAGATACAGACCTATATGAGTTTGTTAAGGTAAGGCTGAATTAGCTACGCAGAATAACAGGTGAATTATGAACAGTATAGACAGTTGTCTTCATGTATAAGACAGATACAGACCTATATGAGTTTGTTAAGGTTAGGCTGAATTAGCTACGCAGAATAACAGGTGAATTATGAACAGTATAGACAGTTGTCTTCATGTATAAGACAGATACAGACCTATATGAGTTTGTTAAGGTTAGGCTGAATTAGCTACGCAGAATAACAGGTGAATTATGAACAGTATAGACAGTTGTCTTCATGTATAAGACAGATACAGACCTATATGAGTTTGTTAAGGTAAGGCTCAAATAGCTACGCAGAATAACAGGTGAATTATGAACAGTATAGACAGTTGTCTTCATGTATAAGACAGATACAGACCTATATGAGTTTGTTAAGGTAAGGCTGAAATAGCTACACAGAATAACAGGTGAATTATGAACAGTATAGACAGTTGTCTTCATGTATAAGACAGATACAGACCTGTATGAGTTTGTTAAGGTTAGGCTGAATTATCTACGCAGAATAACAGGTGAATTATGAACAGTATAATAATAATAATAATGTATAGATTTATATAGCGCACGTATCCACCAACTAAGTGGCGCTCAAGGCGCATTATATTATTATCCCTGCTCATAAGGCTCATAAGGCTCATAAATCATTCCTGAAACCATCTCAGCTCCCTGGGGAGTATACAGCTCAATTGCTGCCATTTCTAGCGCATATAGAGCAAACCATCTCTGCCTTCACAGGTACCCATTTAACCCCTGGGTGGAGAGAAGCAATTATGGTTAAGTGTCTTGCTCAAGGACACAGGTGTCACGGCCGGGCCTCGAACCCACACTCTGCTGCTGGCAACACCAGAACTTGAGTTCAGTGCGCTAGACCGCACGACAATCCACTTAGACAATCCACTTAGACAGTTGTCTTCATGTATAAGACAGATACAGACCTATATGAGTTTGTTAAGGTAAGGCTGAAATAGCTACACAGAATAACAGGTGAATTATGAACAGTATAGACAGTTGTCTTCATGTATAAGACAGATACAGACCTATATGAGTTTGTTAAGGTAAGGCTGAATTAGCTACGCAGAATAACAGGTGAATTATGAACAGTATAGACAGTTGCCTTCAAGTATAAGACAGATACAGACCTATATGAGTTTGTTAAGGTAAGGCTGAATTAGCTACGCAGAATAACAGGTGAATTATGAACAGTATAGACAGTTGTCTTCATGTATAAGACAGATACAGACCTATATGAGTTTGTTAAGGTAAGGCTGAAACAGCTACGCAGAATAACAGGTGAATTATGAACAGTATAGACAGTTGTCTTCATGTATAAGACAGATACAGACCTATATGAGTTTGTTAAGGTAAGGCTGAATTAGCTACACAGAATAACAGGTGAATTATGAACAGTATAGACAGTTGTCTTCATGTATAAGACAGATACAGACCTATATGAGTTTGTTAAGGTTAGGCTGAATTAGCTACGCAGAATAACAGGTGAATTATGAACAGTATAGACAGTTGTCTTCATGTATAAGACAGATACAGACCTATATGAGTTTGTTAAGGTAAGGCTGAATTAGCTACGCAGAATAACAGGTGAATTATGAACAGTATAGACAGTTGTCTTCATGTATAAGACAGATACAGACCTATATGAGTTTGTTAAGGTTAGGCTGAATTAGCTACGCAGAATAACAGGTGAATTATGAACAGTATAGACAGTTGTCTTCATGTATAAGACAGATACAGACCTATATGAGTTTGTTAAGGTAAGGCTCAAATAGCTACGCAGAATAACAGGTGAATTATGAACAGTATAGACAGTTGTCTTCATGTATAAGACAGATACAGACCTATATGAGTTTGTTAAGGTAAGGCTGAAATAGCTACACAGAATAACAGGTGAATTATGAACAGTATAGACAGTTGTCTTCATGTATAAGACAGATACAGACCTATATGAGTTTGTTAAGGTTAGGCTGAATTAGCTACGCAGAATAACAGGTGAATTATGAACAGTATAGACAGTTGTCTTCATGTATAAGACAGATACAGACCTATATGAGTTTGTTAAGGTAAGGCTGAAATAGCTACACAGAATAACAGGTGAATTATGAACAGTATAGACAGTTGTCTTCATGTATAAGACAGATACAGACCTATATGAGTTTGTTAAGGTAAGGCTGAATTAGCTACGCAGAATAACAGGTGAATTATGAACAGTATAGACAGTTGCCTTCAAGTATAAGACAGATACAGACCTATATGAGTTTGTTAAGGTAAGGCTGAATTAGCTACGCAGAATAACAGGTGAATTATGAACAGTATAGACAGTTGTCTTCATGTATAAGACAGATACAGACCTATATGAGTTTGTTAAGGTAAGGCTGAAACAGCTACGCAGAATAACAGGTGAATTATGAACAGTATAGACAGTTGTCTTCATGTATAAGACAGATACAGACCTATATGAGTTTGTTAAGGTAAAGGCTGAATTAGCTACACAGAATAACAGGTGAATTATGAACAGTATAGACAGTTGTCTTCATGTATAAGACAGATACAGACCTATATGAGTTTGTTAAGGTTAGGCTGAATTAGCTACGCAGAATAACAGGTGAATTATGAACAGTATAGACAGTTGTCTTCATGTATAAGACAGATACAGACCTATATGAGTTTGTTAAGGTAAGGCTGAATTAGCTACGCAGAATAACAGGTGAATTATGAACAGTATAGACAGTTGTCTTCATGTATAAGACAGATACAGACCTATATGAGTTTGTTAAGGTAAGGCTGAATTAGCTACGCAGAATAACAGGTGAATTATGAACAGTATAGAGTTTGTTAAGGTAAGGCTGAAATAGTGACGGATAAATTACAGATTTTCATTCAATCGATGTCTCATTTTACATCTCTGATTCAACAACAAAAAAGACAGAATGGGATCAAGAAAGGAACATCTCACATTTTGATATAATTTATACCTCTGTTTTTGTTTCCTGTTTGTTACAGTGCAAGACAGTCCCGATGGGTTTGGCATTCTCACCCAATGGGAAGATGATTGCTGTTCTTGCCAAAGACCGAAAGGTAAATGATGTTTGATCATTTCTTGTTTCCCATAGTTTATTGTATTCCCATCTTCCCCTCTATCTGTTTGTTTGTCTGTCTGTCTCCAATTATGTGTATGTTTTGTTTCGTCCAGTGCTAATTTATATCATATGTATATGCATGTATATGTATATGCATGTATTCATATGTAGGCCTATGTATATATATATATATATATATATGTGCATGTGTATAATTTATGTTCATACTTTTGCTGTGTTAAGTGTTGCGCCTCGGAATAGGCATGCCTAGATAGACGGCGCATTATAAATGCATTATTATTATTATTATTATTATTTGTTGTCCTTTGTATGTGCATAACGTAGATGTATCGTATTTAACCCTCCTACTTTTGGTACCTTTTTCATACAAGTTGCAAGATGCACCATTACAAGGTGCACCATTTGAAACCGGTCCTACTAATTGCCGACATCTACCGACAACTCTTATGCGCTCGAGATACGACATGGACTGTACCATTATACACGAGGGTGATGGTAACCAAGGAGAACAATAAGTCGGCAGGGGTCGGCAATTAGTAGGACCCAATGAGATGTCGGTAGGTTTTTAAGAGTTGTCGGTAGATGTCGGCAGGGGTCGGCAATTAGTAGGACCCTTTGAAACCATTCGCTTTTGTGGTTTTGAATGGTGAAATAACTGTGTACAGTATTGATTCCCCCAAATGGTTTTGAATGGTAGGTCAGCTAATACAAAACCTTGTTTGGATACTTCTAAGTGGTGAATCAATGGACTCTCTATGCATTTGAATGGATTTGAACGGTAGTAAAGCTTGCTACCAACACTGTTCAAATGGTATCACCATGTGTGTACAAAACCAATGGGCATTTTTGAAAGTTTCAAATGGTCTATCAGTAGGAGGGTTAAACTTGTTTTGTGTCCAAAGGCAATCCACTACAAACCTCTGCCTTCTTGGACTTTGTCTCCATGAGCAAACATTTCCAATTTTGTATTATCTGTATTTAATGTTATAAGCATTTGGAAATAAATATGTACTTGAATCTAGATGCCTATTGCAATGAAGTAGTGTCAAACATTAACCCAATTTAAAGTATTTTATTTTGGTTTGTTGTAACTTCTAAGAAGAAAAACAATCTTTAAAATTTGTTTTTCTTATTTTGACAATACAGGTGCGTGTCTTCAAATTTTTGACGGGCAAACTCACGCGGGTGTTTGACGAATCACTGCAGACATTCAGCGAGCTACAGCAGATGCGGCAGCAGCTGCCAGACATGGAGTTTGGACGACGGATGGCTGCAGAGAGGGACTTACAGAAGTCAGAGGCTTTCTCCCATGCAAATATTGGTAAGCGTGCCCTTTTTGAAATCAACCAACAACAAGATCTCCAAACTTTCTTAATAATTCTTGATGTAATGTGGCCATTGACATAATCTCACGAATTTGTCAAACTCAGTGATTCCTAAGAAAGATATGTATTTTTACAAATTGATGCTGGTTATTCAGCCAATTGTAACAAGTATGGGGCGCTATCTGTTAATTTATAGTCATTAAATAATTTTTTTAATGTATTTATGTACCTAGTCATTTTCTTTTCTCTGTGTTTATTTGATAATTATTCATTTAGCACTTTATAACTGAGCTACACCATGGCTAATATGTGCTGGGTAATTGATCAACGGCACCCTATATTTTTGCCTGTGTTTTTTGTCAAAAACCACAATTCCGATTTGGCTTATACTGTTTAGTTTCTGTTCAGTATTATACTAGGTCATTGGCTAGTTCTGGAATTTAATTTTCTGTTTGTATTTTTTCTCTCCAGTGTTTGACGAAAGTGGAAATTTTGTTTTATACTCCACCATGCTTGGAATCAAAGTCCTTAATTTACATACCAACAGATGCTCAAGAATCTTAGGAAAAGTGAGTACAATATAAACTTTCTCTGCCCAATTCCCCCCTCCACAACAAGAAATTGATTCAGTCTGAAGAAAAGCTCTTGTTTGAGATAAACAAGTAAATAAATAATTATTTCAAATTTCCAAATGGTTTATTACTCCACCATGCAAAGCCTCAAAACTTTAATATCAAAATTGTTTGTTCCAATTATGATTTTTTGGGGGGAGGGGAGTAATTTTCTGTTAACAAAATCACTTACTTCAAACATTTTACAGATAAAAAAGATCGACATAATACTCACAGGGTCAATGTAAACTATACTATCCTTCCAATGAGGCTCCAATCGGAAACCCTTGGGTGACAACGAAACCTTCTACCATAATAACGATGGAAATTAAAACTAAACTCATCCTCTTTTCAATCTTTGTACAAACAGCCGGAGAACATTCGCTTCCTGCAGCTTGCTCTCTGCCAGGGCTGTAAGAAGCCCAGCAAGGCTGCCCTCTCTGTCGAGATGCATGCATCCGAAAACCCTGCCCTGATGAAGATGACCTCTGACCCCACACTGGTCTGCACTGCCTTTAAGAAAAACCGTTTCTATTTGTTTACGATGCATGGACCGGATGATGCCAAGAGGTGTTGTTGATTTTAATCACAAAAAATCTTTAAGAAGAAAAAATGAGGAGGAATAGTTAAAAACTTGTTGGGATTCCAGAGAGTAGTGACTGAAGATGACGATTTCTTCTGTCAGATTAAAAGAAAACATTGTCCCACATTCTGACATTTCATGTACAACAATGTTATTTGCATTAATTGATGAAATTCCTGTGCACAGTGCTTCATACGTACATCGGTGTAGGGCAAACATTTAATACTTGTTTTATTTATTATTTATAATTTGTTTATGCCTTTTCCTAGCGCTGATGCTGAGCGTGATGTTTTCAATGAGAAGCCTTCCAAAGAGGAGCAAATGGCCGCCACACAGGTACGTTAGACATGTCAGAGGTCACAGTGGTTGATTGTCACATATCATACCCACGAGAGATATCGTTATTCTCATTTTTTTAATATTCTTTTATTCTTTTCATAAAAAAATTAAATGGGGAGGAGGGGGGATGGATTTTTATGTAAGACTAATTGCGGTGACACTATGTGAAATTCTCTATTGAGTAGTAATTAGTTCTGAACGTTCCGATCAGTATGCTCTGATCGTCCTCAGGGATGGATTTTTAATTAAATTTGTTTTAAATTATAATCTGCAAACAAACGTCTATTGCTTTCCATAAAATATATGATTGTGACCCTTTCACGGATCTATTTAGTTAGAAATGCTCATAAAACAGTGGGTTTTTTTTCAGGCCTAACCTAGTTTACAGTGATGATCAAAATGAAAACATAGAAGAGTCTCCTTTGTGTACACAGTATTTTTAATGAATGTCCTGTGACCTTATTAACCAGCCCATCTAACCCTAGTGCCAAACAACTGCCAACTACACCTCTAACAGCCCCAGGGTTAGACCAGACATGGGGTTTCTATTAGATCTGTATCATGATGCAGCCATCTTGTCTTTCTTCCATACATGTGACCAAACCGAGGCTGGAAGGAAAATAGTCTGGTACCCGTGTACGGATTGCGATTAGCTCTGTTAACGAAGTTGCATACAGGGAATCTGTCAAAGATGGCTGCAGCGTGATAAAGGACGTAACGTTACGGATTTAAAGCATAACAAAATTTCCGGTAAAATAACACCGCCTCAAAACACGGACAACACATCTTTAACCAGACTATCATGTTTTGCTTTCACAGACTCCTACCGTGGCACTGCTCTTACTGACTATGACGATACGATTACTGGATCAGAAGATATATCAGCCACCATTTATGAAGATGTTGGACTTCCATCTTGGGCTGTCCGATGGGAAATTCTCTGGAGCAATCTTGTCGTTGATGATAAGATACTTGGCAGGGGCAACTTTGGCGAATTGAGGTCAGGGACAGTGAACGTAAGCGGGCATAAGACCAAGGCTGCTATCAAGATACTGAAAGGTATGATACGAAAATTAGTATAAACTACCATCATAGATGATAGGCATACTCCACACTGTAAGAAATTTCCTGTAAAAATTACAGTAAGTTACTGGCAACCAGCTGCCAGTAACTTACTGTAATTTTTACAGTAATTTATTTACATTTATTAATGTAAAATTTTACGGTTGGGTGCCATGGTCGAGCGGTTTAGTGCAACAGATTTGTGTTCTGATGGCGTCAGAGTGGTCAGAGTGCCTTGCCGCGACCATGGTGCTTGTGTCCTTGAGCAAGACACTTTACCATAATTGCTGCGAGGGCCGAATTGAACCCAGCCACTGGGGATGTACAAGCCCGGATAAATGGGAGGGCATTCGGCGTAAAACCTATGCCAAATCAAATAATTATGCGGATCATGATCCGCTGTGGCGACCCCAAACGGGAGCAGCCGAAAGAGGACAACAATGTAAAATTTTACAGTAAGTAACTGGCAGCTATTTCATTTTGATTCATTTGTAAATTTACTGCAGAGTTCTTTCTCTTATATACTTTCCCTTACATACTAGTAGCAGCTGTAGTTCCATGCTATAAGTTTATACGTATCTATGATCAGATGGTTCATTTCAATAAAGAAAAAATAACTGAAATCGCTACACCAAGTGACCATCTTGATTTAATATTCATTCGAAATGATATAACACTGAAAGCAATGCACATGTCCACTGAAGACTGGTTACTTTTGACCCTGTGACCCTTTCAGATTGAAATTTTAGGAAACCAGCTATTAATGCCAAGAAAGTTTCCTGTTTCTGGTCTCTGTGCGCGTCGCCTCAGACCCGCGCGTCTGCATTTTTAGTGTTCTCTATTCTTGTTATTTTTATTTTTTGTTTTTTTTGCTATGAAACGATGTCCAGTTGCATCCAAAATTGCTGGATCGATTGGAATTCTGCCGCGCTGTGTTTTAAACGACTTTTTCATATAGGGGTATGAACGGTAGCCCAATTTGTGTGCCCTCCATTTATTGTGTACAGGAAATTTGGTCTGGTTCCAATAACCGCATACACATGTATCACGAATTTCACTGGTTGGCAAAAAATAAAAATAAATAAAAAACAATGGCTTCTGACTGTATAGCATTACTACAAGTGTATTACATTCATGTAAGTAAAACCAGACTTCTGGTATTACCCTCAGAAAATACTGACAACGTTGTAGACCAGCAAACATATAGCTGGATAGCTCAGTTGGTGAAGCACTAGAACAGTACGGTAATCTAGAGGTCACAGGTCACAGGTTCAAGTACTGCTTCGGTTAATTAGTCTTTAGTCACTAAAACTTGTTTTTGAAATATTGTTTGTTTGTTTGTTTGTTTGTTTAGGTTTTGTTGTTGATGAGGGGTGGGGAGGTGTTAGTTTTTATTTGGTTTTCTTAATGCCTTTCATATCATTGCCTATGCAGGTGCACTACATTGCATATCCCCGACTTGAATCAGATGACATGGGCACACAAATTGTCAACGGGAGTTTTCTGTCTTATTCATTCAACAAGAGTGTATTGGCTCCTTACTCAGATTTTAGTTTTATGGTCAGCGCCAGGACAGAAGCGCCTAGAATGGGAGAAAAAAGTGCTGTATCCAATGGCAGCTGTATCACAAACGCTGCAGGTAAGACAACATCTTCTGATGATAATCTCATACTTTCCAAAATCAGTTTTCTTTCCAAATATCCATCCGTGAATTTCCTAAATTAGTTTACCGTGGTGGCAACGACAGAAGTTTCCAGTTTTTAGAAGAAGATTCAAAAGAGGTGCAACATGGTTTGTTGTTGTATTTGCATATTCCTGAATTGTTGCAAACACATACAGACATGTCAGTTGATGTAACCTGTTTAGCAAAATTATTGGAAATTCGATTCAGGTACAATATACCCTTGAACAAAAAAATCAAGTTTGCAAATTATAAGCAGCAAATTGGATAAGGAGTTGGCATACACGTGGACCTGAAACCATAGACATAGATGTGTGGTAGGTTATCTGCACAGTTTTGTTATTTATACAGGCTATAATTGTAATTTATGGATTCAGTAAGAGCAGGGTCCATGGAAGTCTGTGAAAGCAAAACATGATACTATGGTTTAAGATGTACCGTCCGTGTTTTGAGGAGGTGTTATTTGTTTAATTCGAAACAGTATGAACTTCATCACGCAGCAGACATCTTTGTCAGATTCCTTGTATGCAAGTATGAAAACTATTATAGGGAACAACTGTTTTTAAAATGAAAGTTGCTAAAGAAAAGTAGCACCGCAGTAAACGGAGGTGTTATAACTACACCAGTGGTGCGAACACCATGGAAGAACAAATTAGGCATCTGGTGTAATTTAACTGGGGGAGGGAGTATCAAATAAACATCAATTGAAAATGTTCTCATAGTTTTAATTAGGAATATATCGCTTGACTTTTAATTAGAAAATGAATCATATTTACCATTTGAACTCCTGATACGACTGCCTGAGTATCCCTGGTACCACGCTTTAACTTTAACCTCAAGGCATTAATAATTAAAACAGCAGCTATAACGATCAACAATGAGATGACCACACTGATAATGACTGTAGCAGTATTACTAGCCGTAGCTTCACGTACACATAGAACAAAAAAATACGAAGTCAAAAAGTCAAACATTAATCCAGAAAAATAGTTTGTTAAATATTATGAAAATATATACAAGATCATAATTTAATAGGCCTACTTATTAAAATAATACAATGCAATTGAAATAACTGCAAAAGATTATTTGGAAATACATTTTCTGAATTAAAAAAAAATCTTTGGAATTTTGCTTACTGTACATGTTAAAATCCATTGCATTGTACTGTTGATGACATAATGTGTCTGTCTTTCAAGAAATTATATGCTCTTACCTGTCCGAACTGGTTCCATCAAAGGACTTGAAGAATACGCTTCCTGCATTAAAATAAGAAAAAATGATTTAAAATTGTATGCAACTTTTCTATTTATCCTGAATGTTTCAATATATTTATTTTCACTGCTCTTTAAAAATAAGAAAATGTTAGGTATGTACAACTATGGTATGCAGTGAAATAAAGTAAAATGGACTGAACATCTTTCATTAATATATTGCTAGAAAACACGGATGTTTGGCTTTATATAAAATGTTGACATTTGTATAAAAAAATCTCGAGAAATTGAGTTCTGTGATTTTCAAGTCAACTATAGCTGAAAAAGGAGTAATTTTCTTAATATATTAACGTTCCATTCTCTAACATTACATACACTCTTACAAAAGCTGTGTACATTGTACTTGGCTTCAGGACGCCATTTATAATCTAAACTATATCAACCAACCAACAAACCAAATCAACCTAACTACATCCTTACCGTTCCGTCTTCCAACCTCACGTATGCTCTGAGAAAGGCTGTGTATTGTGTTCCTGCTGAAAGAGGGCCGTTATCCCCGAAATGCCGAGTCCTCGTCTGCCTCTTTTTCCTACTTGAAGCATTGCTTTCATCACAGAATGAGGTCCTTGAAACGCCTATCTCAAGAGTTGGTGGGAGGCTTTTCCTTTTTACACAAATAATCACGGATACATATATTAAAAGTAAAAATCGGAGCACAGCCTTACCCAAAGCACTATACAGGCACCTCCGTCCGTCCAGCTCGAAATGCCCAAGATTCTTTGGCCTACCAAAGATTCATAAACCAGACAGACCGCTCCGACCGATTGTCTCATCCCGAGGTTCCCCCACGTATAAATTCGCCCAACACTTGACAAGGCTCTTACACCCACTCGTGGGTAAGACGCCCCACCATGTACCCAATTCAGCAGGGTTTATCAACATCATAAAGGGAACAATATTGCAGCCTTCCGACACGCTAGTGAGTTTTGACGTCAAGTCATTATTCACCAATGTACCGACAGACGAGGCTATCCTCGTAACCAAGTCGATACTCGAACATGATAGCACGCTCCCGGAACGAACCAGCCTAACGCCAGATCAAATCGTAGATCTACTTTCATTATGTGTGAAATCCACATACTTCCAATGGAGAGAGACTTACTATCAACAGTCTTTGGGCACTCCAATGGGATCCCCGATATCCCCGGTCCTAGCAAACATCTTCATGGAAGATTTCGAACAGAAAGCCCTCGAGACGGCACGATACAAACCCAAACTATGGCTTCGATACGTAGATGATACTTTCATCATTTGGCAGCACGGTTCCGACAAACTGAGTGACTTCCTCGGTCACCTCAACCAGCAACATCCGAGCATTCAATTCACCATGGAAACTGAGACATCCGACTCGTTGCCTTTCCTTGATGTACTCATTTCCAAACGGGTTGATGGCTCACTTGGGCATTCGGTTTACAGAAAACACACACACACAGACCGCTACCTAAATGCCCGGTCGTTCCACCCACCATCCGTGAAATCCTCTGTGAATCGCACCCTACTTCGAAGGGCACACACTATCAGTGATAAAGAGCACTTGCCATCCGAGTTGAAACATCTTAACGCCGTGTTAAGAGACAATGGGTGCAGACCTGATAAGCTTAAGTTCCTCCCGAATAGGAACGCTCCACGATCCTCTGACGCAACCGAAAAACCCCATTGCCGTGCTACCGTACATCGGCCACACTTCACACAAGATTCAGCGTATCCTGAGGGAAGCTGACATTAAGGTCTACTACCGGACTCGAAACAAGTTGGAAACGAAGTTACACACCCACAAGGACAGACATGATCCCAGCCGTCAAGCTGGGGTTTACCGAATTCCTTGCACTTGTGGGAAAGTGTACATTGGCGAGACCGGCAGAGACCTTACGACCAGGCTCAAGGAACACAAGGCCCACGGCCGATTTGGACCATATCATTGACTGGCAGAATGCAAAGATCATAGCCCCGGAAAAGCACTGGTACACCCGTCGTATCAGAGGGGCTATTGAGATTTATAAACATGACACTGTCCCCCAGGACATCGGCTATTTCATCAGCAACATTTGGCATTCAATCCTACCATCCACCAACACCCACACCCCACTGTCAACTGATACGCCTCAGCGAGCAGGCAACTCACACACAGCAGGAAACACACACAACAAGAACAATGCCACGGTGGCAACCAATCACAACACATCACACAACAGTAGCACCAATCGGAACACTTCCCATTCTACACATAATCCCAGCAAATACTACTTAAGGAGTTGCATCGGCAAACCTCTTCATTCTCCTGAAGAAGATTAGAGCAGGCTAATCGAAACGTTGAGAATAAATCCCGTGAAGTCCCCATGGTTCTCCATGAACCATATTAACCCGTGAAGTCCCCATGGTTCTCCCTGAACCATATTTCTCACTTAGCGACAGTAGAGAAAAACGAGTTGCCCGAAATTGGTTCTCCCTTGAACCTTTCTCACTTAACGAAGGTTGAGATACGAGTTGCACGATACGGTTCTTTTCAGAACCTGTACCTCAGCTTCACGTTAGTTGAGATAAACACATGGTGTTACCGAAAACCGAAACGATATAAAAATGCAGTAAGTCATGAAGAGGTTATAGTCGCTAATGTTTGCTGCGCGATACCTATTTCCTTTGTGATTGCCCTAGACCCAGGGCAAGACAAGTCCTGAACACTGTTAGTGAGGGGACAACTCTGCTGCACTTACCCTGTTCACAAAGAATAGTACGGTACTCAATTGAGGAATGTAAGGCGGATTCGACCCACCGGGATTCGAACTTGTGGTTACGAATCAAGCGCACTACCCACTGAGCTATTTCTGGCATACATGTAAGTACATATTGTTTTCGGCTAAACAATATTGTTGTGCATCCACAGGTAATTTTCCTGCAGTTGACGTACCGATCATGTCCACTGTGCCACATTGACTCTCCGGCAGAATGTGCTGGTGGGTTACGTGATGGTTCAGTCGATTGAGCAGCACACGGGTTAGGACTTTCCCTGCTACTGACAGCAAGGAGATGCCTCCGTGCTTGTCGCAGCAAGCACCATCACCTTTTCTCTTGTAGAGGTGTACAAAAAAAATTGCATCTTTGAAGTCTTGCGGTACTGCCTCTTGTGTCCATATGGCACCAAAGAGGTGACCCAGGCGTTGTGTGAGAAGTTTCCCTCCCTGCTTGAAGATCTCAGCTTTAGTGTCATCTGCTCCTGGAGCTTTTAATTACCACAGGTCATTTGCTGAATAGCTTTATGTATTTCGTTTGACCTTGGCGCCTCCGACAAGTCTTGTTGAATTGGGATTTGGGGAAGCTCATCTATGACGGTGTTGTCTATGTTTGATTGACAGCATATGGGGTTAAGGTGAGATGCCCAACACTCGAGGATGATTTTGTCATAAGGAGGGGTCGACTTGATGATATTATTCAGATCGTCATTTAAAAAATTCCTTCGTCTCATCTAAAGAAGTCAAGGTTGGAGCATATGTACTGATGAGTTGAGTTGAGATTCACCAGCTAGACAGGTGTCACTGAGGGCTGCAATATCAATCTTATGACGAGCCAGTTCCCTAGCAATAATGGCTGTTTGACGCTCAAGCCTTGAGCTATGGTCAAGAAACATACGCACATTCCATGATGCAAATATTAAGCTAACTTTATTTCATAGTCTGTTTGGAGCAAGCGAATTTATTTTTTAGGGATCTCTTTCTCTCGCCCTCTCTGTTCAGCTGGAGGACATAATTAACTGGGACAGCAATGTCAAAACGTCACACAATATACCTGCACACGGGCTGTATTTAAGTGAGTATGGCTTGTGCATGGTCGTATCCACTCTCTCTTCCCATTACCAGCCAGTTGTTCACAGGTAAGCAATGCAAATCATGTGAATGACGAGTATGGGCGCAGTAACTGTCCAAAAGTCACTGCGAAGAAGCACGACGAATTGCCGTCTTGGTTAATGTGGCTGCAGCTGCTACGAAGCTGTGCAACAATGCCGGTACTAGAGGCACCAGAGTAGACTTCAGGGTTTCTGCCAGGGACTCCTCCCTTAGCCTTTGAATAAAAAGTCTAACCCACAAGGCAGCGGGGTGACCAATTTGTTGCCTTAAGGCTAGTTCATACTTAACACGAATTTGCTAGCGAAGCGGATTCGTTAGGGTAACTGCAAACATCACAATGAAATCACCATTGTTGCCTTCAGGAATTTCGCTTCGCTTTCGTATTCGTGTGAAGTATGAACCGGCCTCTTCAGCGAGTCAGTCTGATCTGCACCGTGGAAAAGCGGGTTTGGCTTGTCTGGGAGAGGCTGTGTATTCCGCTGGGTCCCAGTGTGTTTTTGCCAAACGCCCTCACCAGACATTGCAGACCAAAAAGAAACCAGGTACTGAACTCGACAGTCAGGTACCCGCAAATCCGGGTTCCTGGCACGGGCCTACTAGCAAATTTCTTTCTTAATACATGTAAATCATGTGAAATTGTTTAGTTTTTTAAATTGTCTTTAGATGTGGAGGCTTACCCGTTTTTAACCACGGCAAGATAAGGTCCTGGTTTATCCTGTGCATCTTCGTAGGACATAATACTGCTCTCAGGATATTTCCTGTCAGGATCAACACCAGTGTAGTTCAAATTGTCTCCTTTACTTAGCCGGACAACTATGATATCATAACAGCTGAAAAATAATAACAAAAAACCTGCATTTGAATATGCTATTTTTTGATATATTTAAATTACAGCGATTACAATGTTAATTCCCCTGCTCTTTGGGGTTTATTAAAATCATTCAAGAAGCATTCTCATCTTCCTGGGAACAGTGACGAGTATACAGCCCTGTCTCCCTGTTAGGTTATTTCCTAATTCGCCCGGCTCAACCGTAAATAAAACTTTTTCTATTGGGCCTATCCCACCCTACCTGAAAGAAAGACATGTTAAAACACAACGACCTTAGGGGAGCACCGTACTTCGACGACGAGCGACGGACGCACAGGGCAATGCCGAATGCTGGCAGGGGCGAGGGAAGTGCTTACCTTACAGTAGGTACTGATACCTACTATCTCTAGTCCAAATCATATATTCACCACTCGGCCTCTGACTGCAGATTACTATCTTAATGGAGAGTAGAAAGCCATAACTTCCCTCTTGCTTGCTTGCATTCATGCTTGTTTGCATGCTTGCTAGTAGGGCTGTATAAAATGTCTATCTGCAATATTAAAGATCTTTACAGAATTATATGAAACGGCAAATATTTACCTCTTTGCATACTGCCGACAATAAACACGTCCGTGCTGATCGGTCGAAAACAGTCAAGTGGCCTAACCACGCACCCATCCCCACTATCAATACTCACGCCACTGGCTTTGCATTGTTATGCAAATAGGGAATCCCAGGCCCAACAGAAAATATAATTATTTCCTAATTCGCCCGGCTCAACCGTAAATAAAACTTTTTCTATTGGGCCTATCCCACCCTACCTGAAAGAAAGACATGTTAAAACACAACGACCTTAGGGGAGCACCGTACTTCGACGACGAGCGACCTACAACTCTTGATGCCCCCATGTCAAGGTGTAAAGAGCGGGCACAGAGCTAAATATTTGAAACTCTTCTTATTTAATGCATAATGGAATTATATACAAATGCAACATTATTCAATTACCTCATTGTGAATACAATTAGCATAGTATGGACAAGAGTCCATCATAAAACACTATGTCAGCCTCGAATGCTCATCAGTTGAGAAGCACACAATTTCACAGCCCTAAACTTAGGGATACACTAAGTTGATTAGAGACAGTTTCTTTTACATAGCCATCTTTGGCTTTCTTAGTCTTCCACCTGTCATGCTTTCTGAACAGCCTGTCTGGCACCCCGACTAAAGCAGCTGCTGATGCCCCTCCAGATCTTAGGCTATGTAAACCATATAATTTGGAATCCAACCCCACTGCATCCAGTGTATTCTTAAGAATCTCCCTACACCTGCTGTAAGACAGCTGACCACTTCTGAGAATATACTGCAATTAGGTTTTAAAGAGTTACGAAGAGAAAGCAATCACTATTAGAGTTGTCCATACCGGACAGACACAGGTATCTCATCATCATGGATACCGGACAAGAAGTGAGCCAGTGGCATCCACAATTACCCACGCTCCCTCTCTATATTGATCAGTTTTACTCTTGACCAGGAACAATTTTACATGTGAGGAGTTTAATTCAATGTCACATAGCTTTAATTCTTTCCACCTCATCGTGCCTCAGAAATCCTTGCTAGATCTTCATGACTAGCGGGAATGTCTGCAACATTTTCATTTCTGCACCAAGCCTGCCATGCAGCAAAAGCTCTGTTGTATTTCAACATGTGGACTCCGCTCTGGAAGCCTTCAACACATCACCCAAGGTAGCCTTATATCCTTGTCTTCTGCAAATAAGATATAGAGTAATATGCGAATGTCCATTATCTGTTAGTCACCTGCTGTATCAATATTGAGAATACCATGCGGTATAAAACTCAAGTACCATCGTACAACAGCCATGCGGCTCTTAGAGAGGATGCCATGCGGACTTATAGCTCTCTTTATATCAGGCTATGCAGCCAAAAACTGGGTGGCAAGTGCACATATTTATAATAATCTGGCTTCTAGCTCACACATAACACCTCGCTTTTCATAGCAGGTGTGCCAAAATGGAATTGGGGTTCCTCCCCTTCACAAAGATATTTGAGGGATCTATGAACTTAATCACATGCACAAGCAATCTATGGAATCACTACCCTTTGAAAAAAGAATAGGCCAGAATGGGAATGAATACCAAGCTGGTGCAACCAAGGTACCTTGTGCTTTGCAAGCAGCTAGATACTTAACAGTTAATCCCACCAATTCAATAGGGGGACAAGCCAGTTATTGTCTGGACTCCAATTGCATGAGAATGCGTCTTTCTGACTTGTAAGTGGACACCACATTTTTTAATTGGATACTGGGATCTTGAAATTAAAGTCATCTGCAATATGTCCACTGTGTGTGAGCCCCAGAGGCCATCCATAATTTCAAGAAATTCTCTCGAGATCCCCCAGTCATAAAAATCCACCTCCTTACTCAACCTATCAGCCTCGATATTCTCCCTTCTGGGGACCCACTGAATATCTAGAACAATGTCATGCGACTTACAAAATCTAAAATTCCAAGGCTCAATTCTTGCAATTCCGAGACCATACTCCCTTTCCGCACAACTGATACCACACCCATGTTATCAGTGAACATTTTAAGCTCTTTGCTTATCAACTTAGGGGCAATGCCTCAATTGCAAGTGCAACCCCTTTTCAACTCTCTCCAAGTGGAGCTCTTACTCATTTCATCACTTTCCCAGTTCTGGTGAAACTTCATTGAACCACAGTACACTGCCCATGCTCCGCAGCCCAGTTCACTGCCATCTGAAAATGCAAGTACCTGTGGTGAAGAATAATTAAAAATCAATCTATTATTCAACTTAATCAGCTCATTCTTCCAGAATATCAGTTCACTAATTACACCACTGTCCCTTGGAAGTGAATAACTTTGTCCCAGTGGACACGCCTTTCTATTTTCATGTGCAAAATCTAGATTTTCACTGCAATGGATCCTATGACTGGATAAAGAGAATTGATCTTTCCTGCCAGTGATGCCAAACGTCTGGCAGAGACATATGGTAAGGAGATTTGAATCTCATTAACAAGGAAAGAATGTCTGAAACCCTACGCTCAATTACTCTGATAGCACCCACGTTCGCATCCCATGTAAGTACCAGCCAATCTAACTTAGGGGTGGGCAACCATACAGATTTATCCTTGTTAGGGACAAGCCCAGCAGCTAGGAGGTCTGCCTTAACCATATTGGCATGTTCAAGACATTTACTTTCCGATTCTGCTCGGCACCAACCGTCATCTAATAGAGGACAATAAAGATGTCTTGAGAACGCCAATGTTTAATAATAATAATAATGTGTGGACTTATATAGCGCACGTATCCACCAACTAAGTGGTGCTCAAGGCGCATTCTGTTACGTGCATTACACAACACACGGGACCTACGGCTTTACGTCCCATCCGAAGGACGAAGCAATTATGGTTAATATACCTTGCTCAAAGACACAAGTGTCACGACCGGGGCTCGAACCCACACCCTGCTGCTGGCAACACCAGAACTTGAGTTCGGTGCGCTAGACCGCTCGGCCACGACACTCCACGTTTGACGAGGGGTCACAACATTTGAAGATATATGGGCGGACGACAAACCAAATGGGAGTACTTGGAATGTAAATAACGAACTGAACCTGAAAACTCCCATGCAAGACCAAGATATATAATGTAACCTGGAATATATCAATGTGATGATATCCAGATTTCAGGTCGAAGAAACATAAATCACCTTCTTGAAAGAATTCTAAAGCCACATTCCCATCTTCAATTTTGATGCTACCTTTCCAGGGGTATTGGTTTACATAACACAAGTCTAATAAGACGCAACTTCCCTGAACTCATGTTTACAACATGAGGGATAGAAACACATTCAATAATTAATTTATTAGCTATGAGTTCCTGAATAGCATTACAACAATATCTGAGTGTGTGATAGCGATGATGTTCAAAACTTCGGTATTTTCCTGAATGGATGTCCAGAACTCTAAAGCCGCATTGAGACGACCTTTCACAATCGGTACAGCATTGCATTGTTCATATTCATAATAGTTTGAGTTATAATTTTCAGAATCTTACCCTATTATTCCTTGATCACTGTGGGCCGAGGCACTAGGTGAATGCCCCATTCTCAGGTATTCTATAATAATATAAGATGACCATTATTGCATATGAATAATTTCATTCGTCAGGCTCGGCCTGGCACTCTGTCATAATATTGACCACCGGGTTGTTATTACAAAACTGTCAACATGAACCCTTCTTCACATGCTCAAGCATTACAATCTCACTGAGCTCACTATAATGTGTTGCTGCGCCCCGTTATTAAAATCAAAACAAGCATTATCACGATTCATAGTCATACCATAATAAGCCACGTAAACAACCCGTGTTGTTGTCATGATCTGGCGTTGTTAATAACTGGCACTCTGTCATGCCGTACAATGTTAAACAATACACTATCTGCAACTCCCAGGACCATACTAGCTCGAAATTGATATAAAATCGCCAACAATTGTTCAATACTGACTAAAAACACACAATTTTGCATACGCATTTTTACCTTCTTTACCACTGCTGGGCGCTGCCATCTTTGAAGTGACTAGTGGTTTGTTTGTTTCCACTACTGGCACCTGGGCAATTTTTCCTCCAGTGGCCTGTTTTTCCACAGCTGAAGCACAAAGAGGGTCTCGGACCTGATCCGCTGTAGCTAACGAGAATCTACTTCGCTATTACTGGCCAATTCGTCCGACAATATTCATCCACTGCGGACCAACCGGCATCCGACTTATCCGCAGGTCGAATTAATTTATTGCGCTTCTTGAGCTCGGGTACAGGTTTGTCAACTTTGCCAGTACCGCCTTTCCGTCAACTATTTAACTAAGCACGCCGGCATTAGCTTTCTGAAGTGATTCGGTGATTTGAGCATTGAGCTCAATCGAGTATTGTTCCCTTTGAAACGGAACTGGACCTGTGATGATTTCTTTAACTGTTCATTAGCTTAGAGGTAGACTAGAGTACCTTTATCGCTTTCCTTCTTCTGGGCGTTCAGGGCTTCATCAATATAATTCTTGACTCCACCTACCGCCTCTCTGACAATATCAGAAACAGCTTGAGCTGTAAGGAGGGTCGGTCCAGGCTGGTTTACACCCGACGATCCTGCTTGAGATATCAAGTCTTGCTGTGACATACTGCCACTATACGCAACCGGGCCGGGAACACACAATAGCCGTGAACAGAATAAACACGTCCGTGCTGATCGGTCGAAAACAGTCAAGTGGCCTAACCACGCACCCATCCCCACTATCAATACTCACGCCACTGGCTTTGCATTGTTATGCAAATAGGGAATCCCAGGCCCAACAGAAAATATAATTCTTATTGGCTAATCAAACACAATAACCATCTATCTGGAGAAATATTTATGGTAAAGTTTCTTGCATGTTGTTAATCAAATTTATATTTTGATACAAAGAAAGTAACCCACTCATAGCAGTGTTACCAGCAAATGTTTTTTACCATTACCAATGTCGTACTTTCCCTTTAATTACCTGATTGGTCCATTTCGTGAACTCGCTTCCTCCAGAGACATCCAAAAACTGTCAGAAGAGACTATTTGCTCATCTTCTCCTATCGATATTGGCATGGTAGGCTTCGAAGGATTAGGTGGGGCTTTGAATAAAAGGTCAAACCAATATATATTTGACATTTTCTAATACTCATCCTTGTCAGTATTGTAGCGCAAGTCAGGCTAATTAATCGTAGTGTACAGAGGGCGCGCGACTAGCGGCGCGGGTTGCTGTAGCTGTGCGCGTAGTGCATGAGATTTGGATCATGTGCATATTAAGACATGCCGGTAGTGCGCGCGCGCAGCTGGCGATTGAGATCGCAAGCGGCAATGTGAGCCAAGACCTTGAATAAGAAGGTACGCCTTGCGAGCGCGTCGGGCATGCAAGGTTAGCTAACGAAGCTGAGCTGGGACCTATCAACGGACCAAACTAAGGAGGCTACTGGAGGCGCAGCCACGGGGACTTACGGCGGAACGCGCATAGCGTGGTTAAGCCTTGGGACAGCCACCGAGGAGCAGTCGGGGTGGCCTGAAGATCTGACGTCACGCTTTGAGCTAGAGGCGCGTGAATTACGCCAGATCCTGACCGTGCAGCCGCCATATTTTTCCCGATGCTGAACTTTGACCTTGGTTGGCTAGCGCGCGCAAACCTCGAAGCGTGACGTCAGATCTTCAGCACAACACGCGTTACCAATAAAATCCTTTGAGTGGTACGCCTGGAGCCTGTCTATAATTATACTTGATAGGATATAGACAGGGGACCAGTCTACAGTCGGGATAGCCAGTACTGTTAGAGTGGAAAGTGGACGCGAGGAGGCGGTGGCGTTGGTGAAGGAAAGGCTGACGGCCTCAGCGTAGCAAATTACGGACTGCGAAGGATACAGGACCCCTAACAAGGCTTAGTTAGCGACGCCTTCGCGTGTGGCATTATATGCATATTGGACGGTACAATTAAGGTTTATTGGAGGGTACGCATAATTAATTACAGTCACTTGGGGTCCAATAATTATTCATGTTGATTTATTAAATCAGAATCAATTTAATCTCGTAGTCTCTTTTGTGGATCATTTTGTAAGTCTGCCAGCTCCAAGATTGAACCAAGGAACAGTGTAAACTTGTGTATAGGCGGTATATTTCCGACTAAACGGGCCTGCATCTCCCGGCCGATATTCAGCCATCCGAGCAGGAAGATTCATCGACTTAAGGTCACTCAGATAAATCATCTTTCAGTAGATATTCCGCTACAGTATATTTTTCTGTGGATTTCTTTGCTGGCACAAACACATCATGATTCTGTACATGTATGTACATGTACATGTGTATTTTTTTCTTTAAAAAATGGCGATCGACCAACAACTCGGGCAATTACACATAGTAATTTTATTATTCCCAAACCTAAATGTGAAATCTTTAAAAACAGTTTTAGTTACAGAGCTCCTTCTTTTTTAAATGGTGTCCCTTTCACCACTCGTTCAAACTCTTATTCTTCATTCCGGCGTTTGTTGAAGGAAGGTAAGGTTTGAAGAAATATTATTATTATGTCATAGATTACCTTGTGTTTTGCCCGAGATGTTGGTATACAATTGATAATTAATTTGCTTTGATGGTTTTTATTGGGGGAGGATGGGGGCGCTCGTATTTCTAAATTTTGTTGTGTTCATTTTGTTATTGTTTTTTAGTTTATTGCTCCATTTTTAATCTTCCCCTTTAGTCCTATCTTTAATCAGTATGGTAGACTGGGACGGGGGTCTATTTGTGCAATTTAGTCCTTTACGTTTTATTTCGTATGTAATTGTCCGTTAAGACTGTTTTATCATTATTATTAATTCATATGTACCTCCTGTAATAATTGTTGTATAATATTGATACATTTTTTATATAATATGAGGGCCCCAAATGATCAGCTGTGCTGGATGGGTTACCCTCGTTAAAGATGGTTTAAAAAAATAATAATAATAATAATAAATAAAAAAAAAACATTTTTTTTTTTTTTTAAATTAAATAAAATATTTAGTTATACAATAACAAATAGTTTACACAGTTGGATATTCTTAGTGATTGTAGACTTGGTTCCAAGTCTGTGATCGTGGTTTTATGTCTGCCTGAAGCCAATACGGCTCTGCAGTATCGCATTAAATAGCGCCCTCTTGTGTATTAACCTTCGACATTAATCTTCGATCACAGACTTGGGAATGTTGTTCGTCGGTTGTACACACCCTATTGCGAATTAGTCCAAAAGTGGACGGAACAATCTGATTGGTCGGAAAGCCTTCCATAACATGAATATTCAAACTAAACCTTCTACGTGCAGTTGGATCTATCTGGAGGAGATGTACTCAACGATTCCATTTAAACTGTAGGTAAGACGTTTTTTGTAGAGAAGGAATCATGTATTTTATTTTGTGCTTTTTTACAACTCTAAGATCTCATTAAATTTACCTATCATTTCAAATACTATTTACGTACCAAGCACGATACAAATTTAATATCGAATGAATATTACAGTCTTTACAGAAAGAATTTTAAGCGAGTGTAACCTGTTAGTAATAGACGCGGCCTACAAGGTTTTTGTGGCCTCCTGATTGGCCAGCTCTCTAGCATCCGTATTATTATGTAAATTTTAGCTATGAATACATGAATATCCCACAAACACAAGAGGGTCAAGTCTGAGATCGCGAGTTAGTTAGAGCTGTGATAGCCAGTAGGGGTAAACGGCGTTTTGCGTGGCTGATGCAGACAAAAATAACCGCGATCTCAGACTTGAAATCAAGTCTATAGTGATTGATGCCAGATTTCATTGCAGCTGTAGTTCCATGCTATAAGTTTATACCTATCTATGATCAGATGGTTCATTTCAATAAATAAAAAATAACTGAAGTCGCTACACCAAGTGACCATCTTGATTTAATATTCATTCGAAATGATATAACACTGAAAGCAATGCACATGTCCACTGAAGACTGGTTACTTTGACCCTGTGACCCTTTCAGATTGAAATTTCAGGAAACCAGCTATTAATGCCAAGAACATTTCCGGTTTCTGGTCTCTGTGCGCGTCGCCTCAGACCCGCGCGTCTGCATTTTTAGTGTTCTATTTTTTTTTTTTTTTTTTTTTTTCTTTTTTTTCTTTTTGTGTGTGTGTGCTATATATGAAACGATGTCCAATTGCAGCCAAAATGGCTGGATCGATTGGAATTCTGCCGCGCTGTGTTTTAAACGACTTTTTCACATAGGGGTATGAACGGTAGCCCAATTTGTGTGCCCTCCATTTATTGTGTACAGGAAATTTGGTCTGGTTCCAATAACTGCATATACATGTATCACGAATTTCACTGGTTGGCAAAAAAACAAAAAAACAAAAAAACAAAACAATTATGAAGCCGACCCACGACCAGACACCGGAGATATTTTTGTTTGGTCTAATGGTATATCAGTGTGAAATATGAAGGTTTATTTAGTCGTACTTTCAAACAGCTTGGGCGTACAATTTTATATGTTTTGTATATCTACCTGAAATTTGTATTGTTTTCAGACGTAGGCTTAATGGATTTATTTTTGATGGATGTCATTAATATTTGATCAGGTGATTCACCGAGACTTAGCTGCAAGAAACATCCTGCTTGGAAAAGGATTGGTTGCCAAAGTTTCGGATTTTGGACTTTCCCGTGGGGGGGATATGTATACCCAGACATCAATGGTAATCGTTTTATATAATTTTAAAAACAAATTAACAAAATTAAAATTGCCCATGGCTTTATAATATTTAAAGGAATTAAATGATAATCTCAACTTAAAAAAAACATTTCTTAGTTTTTATGTTTCATTTTATCCAAAATGTAAAACTTTATTCTGTCTGTATCAGTAAAAAAAAAATGTTACTTGATCAGAAGACAGTAGAAGAAAACATTTATATGTTATGCAAGCGATCATCACTAAAATGGCTGCAAAGTTATTGAGGTCAACACCATTGTGGCTTATTATAAAGAAATATTATATTTCCAAATGGTGTATTAGTTATTCACCATGAATGTATAAGAACCAAACTTTTGATGACATTTGGTGTGCATTATTTGTTCAGAGACGTGTTCCAACTCGCTGGTTGTCCATTGAGTCTTTGATGCATCAGACGTACACTACTCAGAGTGATGTGTAAGTTGAACATTGAGGCCAGTATATTCTATAACATTCTAAACATGATAACAACTTGCTTCTGCGTCAACCTTCACGTCCACCAGCTTAAAACAACATTACAAGCTGTCTACGCACAAAGCATACGCAGGCAATTATGTTAAATATATAGTTCTACATTATTTTAAGTACAGACATTATACTGAATGTATTTTATACTTAAAGCCTTGTAATAATGTAATGCAACACATATGACGCCTTGTAATCTTTTAACTTAATTTAAATGTATGCATGAAATTTGATGGATCAAGGTGGGATCCTGGGTGTAGAAAAAGAGGACGTACTTGACAAAAAAAGGTACAAACTACCAAATAAGATAGGGGGACACCACAATGTATACATACTGATAAAACAAAGTTACTGGCCCCCCTGCCCCCACCCTGGATATAGTATGGAGGCTTCATCCATCCTTCCTCGATGATTCATCTTAATAACCATTCAGATTTCCCCTTTTTTCTAAAATATTGCTTTCAGGTGGTCGTTTGGTATTCTCTTGTGGGAAATTGCCACTCTTGGTAAGATAATCTGATGTTTACTTCTTGTTCTTTATGTAAATTGTATTTAGAAAATCAATTGTGCCTGCAATCCTAGTCCTTTAAATGTTAGTGCCCAACTTGTTCATTCACATTTATACACACACACGAACATTATGAGCATAATCATGTTATATAGTTATGCGATGCGATGGAACATGGAAGAACAACCTTTGCTCTAGAAAGACAAAGCGCAGAATATATCGCATGCGAAAAATATTTGTTCAAAACCGGCCACTGCACATGTCCTATGTTTCACAATTGAATCCACTATCTGAACGAAATGTTGACTGCGTTCATTTTTGCTACGAAGTATGCATCTGCGCTCTTGAAATTACCTTGAAATAGTTACACAATAATCTGCTATAGGGCCTATACAATCTACGAAATACTTTCACTGACAAATAATCCCAAGAATATCTTATAAACGCACCTATGATAAAAGAGAATGATGGACACGATAGAGTCAGTATAACATGGACAATTAATGAAACCCTCTTGTCCATCCAAGTTATTACTGCATTCTTGTGGAAGTATTTAACATGTTTTATTTTTGTAAAGGGGGCACTCCCTATCCAACCATCAGGACCAAGTCATTGGCTGTGGAACTGATGAAGGGATACCGCATGCCCAAACCAACCAACTGTGACAAAGAAATGTAAGATGTACAAGTTTTACAGTGTTATACAATTCACTCTAGGTGACATTTACATGAATGACGGGGATCTCACGGTGATATGCGCTACATAAGAATGTTTTTTGTATTATTATATGAATTATTTGTTAATAAATAACTGTTTTTGTTTCAAAATGTGCATGAAATGTACGACTGTCCTATGAGATCAAGTATCACATTAAATAGTTGGAGATATTGCAATCAGAATAAAAAGAAGATTTTTGTATTTATGTTTTAAATTTTTTATGAATTCTTTTATGTAATATAATTTGATATTATGGCAACATTAAGTTGCGCACAGAATGGACCATTGCTTAATGTATTAATATGACAAATATATGACAGATCCGATAATACAAACATCAATAATACATAAATAATGTATCGCCTGTGACCACGACCAAAGCTTTAAACTGCGGTAACGACTGCGCGACAAACATTTATTCCCTTAGTAAAATGTATTACAATGACAATAATTGTTTGTGCGATTGCTTTATGTATATAAGGAGTATTATTGTTCAGTATCTCACCTTGAATGTTTTTCTCATATCTAGTTATGACTTGATGGTCCGGTGCTGGTACCAAGATCCAACCATCAGACCATCCTTCTCAGACTTGGTTATAATCCTGAGTCATATGAATGACAATCAAATAAAACATGTGAGTTTTAATCTTCATTTTACATACTTCAAATAAGCTAGTCCTACTAAGTGTAGCTTTTATGTCAGAAAGAGTCTTTGTAAAAACAATGTCTGCTTCATAATACACGATTCTTATAAAGTGCACATATCTTAGCAACTAGATCAAGGCGCCTTCCATTATTACTCCCTGCTCATCAGGCGCATAAATCATTCCTGAAACCATCTCAGCTCCCTGAGGAGTATACAGCACAATTGATGCCATTTCAGCGCATAGGGCTGATCAAACACAACAACCAACTGTGCCCTCACAGGTACCTATTTAATCCTGGGTGGAGAGAAGCAATTATGGTAAAGTGTCTTGTTGAAGGACACAAGCACCATGGTCGCAGCCATGATTCGACTCAGCCGTCAGAACCCAAATCCTATGCACTAAACCGCTCGACCATGGCACAGTCTTATACAACAAACTCTTATAAAGCAAGTAGCTACCGGTGTACCTAATGATTCTTTGAGGCTGCCCTAATTCTGCATGACTGTCTCGTACACATTTACTAATTTTCCTATGACGATTAGCAAATCGTCTTCTTAAAATTTCATCAGAAATGTCCTTGCGATTCAAACCTACAACTTACTCCTGGTTTATTTTTTACTTTGTTTCATGAAAAATATATTATATATTTAGGCACAACAAAATATGCATTAGGCTGATGCATACCAATGTATGTATGTGATCGACCATCATTACAACATTTTCATTCACTAAAACTCTACCCATGCAGTCTTAAAATCTGCAAAACCATTGTGGGGTTTATATTTATGAATGGATGATAGAGCAAGTGTCAGCGCCAGTGGCACTGAACACGCACTTGTCAAAAGTAAAATTATAGATGTACACTTGCGTGTGACTCAATGGAACGTAATCCAGTCTGTAATGTTATCCAGCCCATAATGTAAAACCGTCATTACAGTATTATCAAAAGTCCATTACCTATAGATTTCTGGTTTTATATATTGCAATATTTATTTGTATTTTCTTTACAGACGTACATGGCCTTCGATCGACCGCATTATGAGAATTTTAGTGTCATTCGACCGGAACTTGATGACAATTGAGCAACTTGTCATATCGGTCAGATGGACCCTTGGATACGTGATAAGAGTAGAGAGACGATGGAGATTAATTAGCTAAAATAATTAAGTAGATATAGGTAATGTTGGTAAAACTGCTTCTATGAGTATGCTTACTTTCTTTGAATCAAGATATACATTAAAAAGAAGGTACAGCATTGGTAATGTTAGCAAACTGCTTCTATGTGAGTATGTTTACTTTCTTTTAATCAAGATATACATTTTAACAATCAGTCTGGGAAAGGTTTAGTTCAATGCAGAGAAAATTGTTAAAAAGCATTCAGCATTTTTCCAGAAGACAATTTTTCGGGTGTGTGTTTTGTGACGGAATAGTTTCAGGATGATGGTACCTTTACCAACTTCACATCAAGTTTAGCTTGAGATAATAATTCAGTAATCAGGTAATTACCAATGTTGTACCTTTCCTTTAATAAATGGAACACTTTATACAGTGGTGCACTTCCAGCATGAATAGCAATCCCAATTGGGACATGCCACCAAAAAGTATGATCGGTAGGACCTCACCCTAGTACCCACCCTAGTACCCTATATAGGCCCTATGCAGAATTATAAGTTGTAAAATGTAGCATCTAGTTACTAATATCGATATAAAGCAGAACAAATTACAATATTAAGATTTACACTAACAGTACTATACTCAGTGAATATTATCATTTAGTTTATACTTAGAGACTTGTTAACGCTTAAAGGGACACCATCGTCACAATCAGTAGGGGCATGGAGTACATGCTAGTTTTGGATTAACTCAGTGACTGAAAAACAACATACCACATGATAAGGTCTTATTACCGTAAATATATAAATATTTTTGAATACGATGACTAGTAAGAGATAACAGTAACAATAACAGTACTATACTCAGATTGTTTAAAACATGAAAGCTTAATAATAATTATTTTAATCAGTAAAAAATCGTAATACATGTATGGAGATGTTACAGTGTAAAGATTGTGGTGTGTTTAAGTTTTTAAATATAATTTGTTTACACACTTTATTATACGGAAACTACGCAGAAATTATTATTTTGTGTTTTGCATTGTTCTTTGTGTGTAATGTTTATAAAAGTAATGTTAAGAAGTGGACACAACATAAGTTTTTAGTAAGGGGAAAAATCATGAGCACATTTCTCTCTGCAGACATTTATAACTACGGAGCACATCAGCGAATCAGAAAGACTACATGTTTTTTTTCTTTTCTTTTCATTACTTATTATTTATTATACAAATATATTTTTGAATACTTTATTTCTTATTTTTATTATCATTATTATTAATTTTGTTATTTTGTATTTTATTTTATTTTATTTATTTATTATTGTTATTTTTGGGGGTAGGTTGACTGATTTGACGGTGGGGGCATCAATAAGTCATTATGACATGGATTCAGAGACCTGTACATAGGGCTGATGACAACAGAGCATATTTTTTGCAAATAATTAGGTCATGTCACCAAAAATAATGATCGGTAGGGCCCCCACCCTATTACCCTAGTACCCAGCATGTTACCCTAGTACCCAGCCTGATAGTACCCAGCCTGTTACCCTATATATGCATATTATAAACTGTAAAATGTTACATTTAGCTACTAATATCGATGTGAAGCATAACAAATTATAATATTAAGATTTACACTAACAGTACTATATACTCGGAGAATATTATCATTTAGTTTAAACTTTTAGACTTGTTAACGCTTAAAGGGACACCATCGTCATGATCAACAGGGCATGGAATGAGAGTTCTAGTATTGGATTAACTCAGTGGCTGAAAACAATACCCTACATAGGTCATATTACCGTTGATGCTGAATAAATGAACCAGTAATTTTCAGTCACTTTGTTCATCTTAAACTAGGACACCGATTCCATGCCCTGTTGAAAGTCTGCTCTGATCGTGACGATATTATCTCTTTAAATAATAGAAAAATCGTAATATTAAGATGTTACAGTGATTGTAGGAAGGAACTATAGACCTGCTATATTTACTATATAATTATTTTTGAATACGATAATTATACGTATAAATTATACGTATAAATGTATTATGGGTAACTATATACGTATAAATGTATTATTTTGTATCTTATGTAAGTTGTGTGTTATGTTTTTAAAATAATGTCGAGAAGTGGACACACCATAATGAAGGGCAAAATCGTGAGCACATTTCAGATTAGCGAATCAAAAAGGCTGCATTTTTTTTTTTGGGGGGGGGGGAGGGAGGGGTGGTAGGCTGTCTGATTTGACGGGGGCATCGCACGTAGAAATAAACCATTATGATACAGGTTAAGAGACCTGCATATTGACAGCATAGTATATTATTGTAGATAATATATATACTGAACAGCAAAAGAAACGCAAGTCCGAGGACAGCAAAAGAAACGCAAGTCCGAGGTCTTGTCAAGTTTTCAAACAGAAGACAAACCATTTTGATTCTAATCACTCATTTAATGAAAAATGCTTTCAATTTGTGAGCTGAAAGTGACTGTTGAATGTGAAAATCTTGCAATGCAATTTCAACAGTCACTTTCAGCTCACAAATTGAAAGCATTTTTCATTAAATGAGTGATTAGAAACAAAATGGTTTGTCTTCTGTTTGAAAACTTGACAAGACCTCGGACTTGCGTTTCTTTTGCTGTCCTCGGACTTTTCTTTTGCTGTTCAGTATATATAGGGCTAAGCCTGACAGTAATTTATGTGTCATTTTAAGGCTTACTTGTCAGAGCAAAATCAAAATTGAGAAGACTTCTTGGTTTGATATACTAACAGTAACACTAATAGTACTATACACAGATTGTTTAAAACATGAAAACTTAATATATTAATTATTAATAATAATTATATTAATCAGAAAAATGGTAATACATGTATGCAGATGTTTCAGTGTAAAGGTTGTGATTGTGTTTAATTTTTGTAATATAATTTGTTTTCATACTTTATTATGTTTACGGAAACTACATAGGCATAAATGTATTGTGTGTAATGTTTATAAAAGTAATGTTAAGAAGTGGACACACCATGATAAGAGGGAAATCATGAGCACATTTCTTTCCTCAGACATTTAAATCTACGGTGGCAGATCAGCGAATCAGAAAGACTACATGTTTTCTTTTTCTTTTCATTACTTATTATTTTAAAAACATATTTTGAATACTTTTTTAATTGTTTTTATTTATTATTATTTATTTTATTATTTTGTATTTTGTATTTTGTGTTTTTTTGGGGGGCGGGCAGGTTGACTGATTTGACGGGGGGTGGTAGGGTTAAGCCATTATGACACGGATTCAGAGACCTGTATAAGGAGCTAATGACAGCAAAGTATATTATTTGCAGATAATATCTATAGGGGCTAAGCATCCCCAATCCGCCAATGAAAAATACCGACAGTCATTTATTTGTCATTTTATTGTTAATTACTGGTCAAAGCAAAATCAAAAGACGACTTCTTTGTATTATATACTAACAGTAACACTATAACAGTACTATACTCAGATTGGTTAAAACATGAAAACTTAATAATAATTATATTAATCAGAAAAAATCGTAACACATGTATGCAGATGTTACCGTGTAAAGATTGTGGTGTGATCAGTGGAGGAACTAGTAATTCTGTAAATATAAATTTGTTTACATTTTGTTATACGAAAACTACATACGCATAAATTTATTATTTTGTATTTTGCATTGTTCTTTGTGTGTAATGTTTATAAAAGTAATGTTAAGTAGACACAACATAACAAGGGAGAAATCATGAAATCCCCAGATATTTAAAACTACGTGACAGATCAGAGAATCAGAAAGGCTACATAGTTTTTCTTGTTTTAATTATATTAAAATTATATTAACTCTCTACCTGCCTCTGTTCGTCAATGTACCACGACTCAAAGTTTTAAGAAGGCCCTCAAATTTCATCTGTTTCCAAAAATGTAGGTTCCCCGCCTTACGATTGCATCGTGCTTTGTTTTGGTGGTTTTTTTTCTTTGTTCTGTTTGTTGTATTTGTAAGATTGTAGGGTATTGTAGTTGTGTAAGATTGTATTTTACTTTAAGTCGGTAGCGTAAGTTTTGTAAAGCGCTTTGGCCATTTTTGATAAGGCGCTATATAAATGCCTTTTATTATTATTATTATTATTATTATTATTATTATTTTAAAAACATATTTTTGAATACTTTATTTTTTAATTTATTATTATTATTATTATTATTATTATTTATTTTATCACTTTGTATTTTGTATTTTTTTTGACTGATTTTACGGGCGGGGGTGTAGGGTTAAGCCATTATGACATGGATTCAGAGACCTGTATATGGGGTTTGTGACAGCAGAGTTTATTATTTGCAGATAATATGTATAGGAGCTAAGCACCCCCAATCCACCGATGGGAACTGACAGTCATTTATTTGCCATTTTATTGCTTACCGGTCAAAGCAAAATCAAATTAGGACTTCTTGGTTTAATATAATAAAAGTATTAACACTAACAATGCTATACTCAGATAGTTTTAAAAATCGTAGCACATATATGGAGATGTTACAGTGTAAAGGTTGTGGTGTGATTGGAGGAGGAACTATACTAATTAATTTTTTTAATGTAATTTGTTTAGATTTTATTATACGGAAACTACATACGCAGAAATGTATTACTTTTTAATTTGCATTGTTCTTTGTATGTAATGTTTAAAAATTATGTTAAGAAGTGGACACAACGTAGTAAGTGGGAAAAGAGATTTAACATTTAAAACTATGGGGGCAGATCAGAGAATCAGAAAGACTATATAGTTTCTTTCTTTTCTTTTCATTACTTATTATTATTTTTAAAACATTTTGAATACCTTTGGGGGTGTGGGCAGATTGACTGATTTGACGGGACATCGCACGGAACAATAAGCTAGTATGACATTGGATTCAGAGACCTGTATATGGGGCTAATGGTAGAAGAGTATATTATTTGCAGATCAGGAATGTCCCCCAAATTTTGAGATATGGATATCAACTTAAAAGAGAATTTAATGGGCTTTATGATGATGCCACACATTAATTTTTGGTTCATTTCATTCCTGTGTTAGGATGTGATAAATTGATAATGTAATAACGCAGTCATGCACGTTTTGTGAACTTTGGAAGTCCATTACACGGAAACATACTCGGACAATCTTACTAGGAACTTAAAACTTGAAGACTTCTTAAAATTGTAATACTATAAGATGTTACATTGTAAAAGTTGTGGCGTTATTGTAGTAGGAACTATACACTTTATTTTTTAAAGCAAAATTAAATACGGAAAACATTAACATTGCGCATAGGCTAAATGTCTTATTTGTTTTATCATTGTACTTTGTGTGAATATGTAATGTTTTAACAATCAAAGGGGCAGTATATCGTCACGATCAACACAGGGCATGGAATCGGAATGCTAATTTTAAATTAACTCGGTGACTGCCATAATTCCCCACTAATCGAGCTTAGTCTTATACTCTATATGATTTATTTTTGCCCTCCTTTTTGGTGCAATATTCCCCATTTAGTCACACAAATTAAGCATAGGGTAGGCCCTAATAATTTATACAATTAATAAGATTATTTTACGGAAGCGTTAAAGGGATATCATAACAAAAAATACTCGCCTATGATGACTCATAATTATAACGTTAAAAAATTATGACTTATATAAAAGTCATACACTTCCGTATTATTTCCATGGCAAAGCCCCAAATAACATTTCTCCCTCTGAAACTAAAAAAGACTAGAAAATTAAAAATAGATTTGGTTATTCGTAACAAAATGTCCACCCAAGTATTTGGCATTCGCAAACGGCCTTCGCAAACAACTGACAATCATTCTTATTCGGGTATTCTGTTTCAAATGGGCAAACAGTTGTTCCAGCTCAGCTCGTTTGTTGTTGCAGCAAAAGTTTTAACAAAACGAATAACGTAAAAAAATAGCAGTGAACACGGTGAAAATGGAACCGCCAAAAGACAAGTCAGTTGCAAAGGGAAAACGACAAATAGAAGACGATGAAGGAGGAGATGAGGAATGGATAGGACCTATGCCAGCTGAAGCAGTAAAACCAAAGAAAAGGAAGGGTAATAAACTATATATTTAATTTTAATCGGTTTTTAACTAGAGTAGAGAATCAGAAAAGTGAAACACACTTCAACGTACTGCGGGGTACCGAGACTCCTCTTCAAATGATTACACAGGCTCTATCAATGGAATAGTAGAATAGTCTGGTCCTTACTCTTTGAACCATATGCATTTATTCATTTGTTTTTTAAATTAAATTTTAGCGGTCCTACTAAAAACCGACAACTGACGACAACTCACGACAACTGACGACAACACGTTCTAAATGCACTGAAAACTCAAAAATAAAGTTACAGGCCTAAATATGTTTATAAAAGACAGTGGCAGACATAACGAGTTTCAATTTTTGAAAATGTGGTTTTAATTAGCAATAAAAATGATTTTCTTCGCTGCAGTAACGTGTTAGTATTGGCCATCATCTTGCTTGCGCAACGCAAAAAGACTACCATTATAGGGTGAAATTTTTTTGTCGGCCCATGCCAGGCAGGAGGGGAAGTCTTGTTGTATTTTTATGGAGTGTAAATTGTAAAACAATAACAATGAATTACAAACATAAAATTATAACCATTGTACATAAAAATATGGTGAGGCTTATTCGCAGGGCTGCCCTGCGAATTGTATTACACGTACGGCTAATTCGCAGGGCTGCCCTGCGAATTGTGTTACACGTACGGCTAATTCGCAGGGCTGCCCTGCGAATTGTGTTACACGTACGGCTAATTCGCAGGGAAGCCCTGCGGATTGTGTTACACGTACGGCTAATTCGCAGGGCTGCCCTAAAGGATCTGAAAAAATATCCTGTCTCTTTTACACATTCCCCCAATTTGACCAATCGGTCATTATTGGTACGTTCATACAAAAAAGCCTACTATTCCCACAAAACTCATTGTCAAATTGACAAATTGTGGAAATAGTCAAATACGGATTCACTGTATTTCAATTTGTATGACAAATACATCTTGGAAAACAAAAACAAAAGTCAACGAAGATGTGGTGTCACTGAATGGGTTTGCACCATCATTATTTACTACTTTATTTGAATATTGGGCAGTCCTGCTGTCAGCAATGCAGTATACAGTATTATTCTCCTTGCTATACTGGTCTAGAAAAGTTTTAAAACTTATAAAAGAATCAAATTCTTTGCCCTCCATCATGCATGTTCATTATTAAACGTAGCTAAATTAAATGTAGTATCACAATTTTCAGTTAGCCTAACGTTAGTCTACACTGTATCAACGTTAATGTTAGGCTAACCTAGGCTAGGCCCTAGGGCCGGCTAGGGCCTACACATGGGTCTATTAAATTACGCGTGCAGTGCGCATGCGCACGACTGAATCATCGAGTTTTACCGCGTTCACTGCTGTACTGCCCTAGCCCTGCGAATAATACCGGACTACATGGCAATTCGCAGGGCAGCCCTGCGAATAATCACAACGTAAAAATAAATTTTGTGCGCCGGCGGGACATGCGTTATGATGTCACCCGCTTTGTAGTCTGGTTTACTTTCACCCTTTCACATACATGTAATGGAGTGTCGTGGCCGAGCGGTCTAGCGCACCGAACTCAAGTTCTGGTGTTGCCAGCAGCAGGGTGTGGGTTCGAGCCCCGGTCGTGACACTTGTGTCCTTGAGCAAGGTACTTAACCATAATTGCTTCGTCCTTCGGATGGGACGTAAAGCCGTAGGTCCCGTGTGTTGTGTAATGCACGTAAAAAAGAATGCGCCTTGAGCACCACTTAGTTGGTGGATACGTGCGCTATATAAGTCCACACATTATTATTATTATTATTACAGTCCTCTTACGTTGCACAAGCAAGATGGCGGCCAATACTACTGCAGTGAAGAAAAAAAATTGTTGCTAATTAAAACCACATTTTCAAAAACCGAAACCCTGTATGTCTGCCACTGTCCCTTATAAACATATTTTTAACTTTATTTTTGAGTTTTCAGTGCATTTAGAACGTATTGTTGTGAGTTGTCGTCAGTTGTCGGTTTTTATTAGGACCCAATTTTAGGGTAGCTTAGCCTATATTTTTGGGGAAAAATTTCATGTCATTGCCTTACAAAACACACACACACACACACACACACACACACCCTCACGCACATTGATTTGTGGGGTATTCCTTTGTTCGTTCTATTATCCCTTTTCTATATAATTCTCCTGTGGGGTACAAGATTTTCTATAGTTACCTTGTGGGGTACCATTGTTCCATTGTGTTTTGGACCCCACAACGAATGGTGTGTACGTTCACACACACACACACACACACCCTCACGCACATTGATTTGTGGGGTATTCCTTTGTTCGTTCTATTATCCCTTTTCCTTATAATTCTCCTGTGGGGTACAAGATTTTCTATAGTTACCTTGTGGGGTCCAATTGTTCTATTGTGTTTTGGACCCCACAACGAATGGTGTGTACGTTCACACACACACACACCCTCACACACACACACACACACACACCCTCACGCACATTGATTTGTGGGGTATTCCTTTGTTCGTTCTATTATCCCTTTTCCTTATAATTCTCCTGTGGGGTACAAGATTTTCTATAGTTACCTTGTGGGGTCCAATTGTTCTATTGTGTTTTGGACCCCACAACGAATGGTGTGTACGTTCACACACACACACACACACACAACAGCGACCCTACGACCCTGGTGGGTTACGGGACCAGTGACAGTGACAGTGATTGTCTGACTCTCACCCAACAAAAATGCTTTAACGGGTATCTGTTATCTGGTATCCAGATACCGACCTAAACTGTCATTACCCGGTTCCAGTTGGGTATCTGGTTCCAGAAATTAATTGCAAGAAAATAATTAGAATTCTTTAAACGCTGTGAAACCTTTTTTAAGCACATCTTGTTTTGTTTTCATTTACCAGTTCTTGATTTCGAGGATGTTTATTTGAGCAATCTACCATCGGCCGAGCTGTATGAAAAAAGTTACATGCACAGAGACACAGTGACACACGTAGAAGTCAGCAGGTAACTAAGCTAGTCTTAGTACATTATTAGTATGTGTTTTAACTCTCATTTTAACATATTACAAGGAGGACTTATTGGTCAACATTTGGCCAATTTCAAGGAGCTGCTTATCTTCAATGATATCTCCCTAACCCTCCTACTTCTAGGGCCTTTTTCAGACAAGTTGGTGCACCATTTGAAACCATTCGTTTTGTGAAACACACCAAGGTGTAGTGTATCCACCATTCAAAACCATTTGAATGATTTATAAGCCACTTGTAGTACATTCACCATTTGAAACCATTCGGCTATGGAAACACACCAAGGAGTAGTGTATCCACCATTCAATAACCATTTGAATGGATTTGAATGGTAGTAAAGCTTGCTACCAACACTTTTCAAATGGTATCACTATGTGTGTACAAAACCAATGGCCATTTTGGTAAGTGGAAATTTTGAATGGTTTCAAATGGTCAAACAGTAGGAGGGTTTTAATGAGAACTTTTTTCCCGTTTAGTGCAGAATTTTTCTGTAAAGCACAAAAAATGCTGAATCCCTGTGAAAGAGCTTATGTGAACAATTGGATAATTCCTAGTGTCCTACTTGTTTAAGAAGGTAAATTGGTGATGACAAGACTATCAAATAAACAAATAATTATCTTAAAACTGATTTGGTGTAACGTTGCTACAGGTGTCAATTATCCTGAGGAATTGTTTTGTTGAATTTTAAAAAAAAAACAGAAAAATATGTAACAATATTTCGTTGTTTTCTCAAATATATCTTTTGTGATGAAATTTGCAAAGGTTATTTTTATGATATATTTCTTGAAAACTAGAGGGTTGAAATTGACGTTTCCAAATACCAATGTTATACCTTAAACCCAACCATGGCTGAGTCATCAGAGTGTGTGGGTTTGAATCCTTGCCGCGACCATGGTGCTTGTGTCCTTGAGCAAGACACTTTACCATAATTGCTGCGAGGGCCGAATTGAACCCAGCCACTGGGGATGTACAAGCCAGTGCATGCTTAGTGCCGGTCCCAAGCCCGGATAAATGGGAGGGTTGCGTCAGGAAGGGCATCCAGCGTAAAACCTATGCCAAATCAAATATGCAGATCATGATCTGCTGTGGCAACCCCTAACGGGAGCAGCCGAAAGAGGACAACATATTTTAAACCCAACTGCCCCAAACCATTCAATCTCTAACAGCAGAGTTTGTTTGATTTTGATGACTCGGTACTGTATAGCCTGACAATTCTAGCAAAGTACAACATTTGGGTGGTAGTGTTTGTGCATGGTGTTGGATTTTGGCGGATTGAGGAATGTTCTTATCCAAAACAGCTAGGGGGTTAGGGTATAAGTGCAAAAAGTTTGTATTTTAATACTGAGTGCCAAATTTACAGTTAGCAGCATAATTTGAATGGCCTTTCATTTACACATAACTTTTTGATTAAATGTCAGTAGAATGTACATGTAAGAATAAAAAATAAACATGTCACATGTTTCTGAGAAACGTTTGACCAGATAAAAAATTGTATTACTAACCAGCATAACATTGTGAATTTGTTTATTTATAACAACAGGACTGATTACATCATAACGGCAAGTTGTGATGGCCATGTTAAATTCTGGAAGAAACAAGACCTAGGTATTGAATTTGTCAAACATTTCCGAGCGCATCTTGGTAAGTGGTATACATGCTTTATTTCTGTTAAAAATTCTTGCACACACCCTCACCCCTGAATAAAAAATGGTTTCCAGTTATCCACCTCCACCTAGCAAATCATGCAGATCAATTAACAGGCCTGTGAATTCTCAGGATTTTTCCTGATTTCAGGATTTTTTTACAAATCTCCCTTTGCCTAAAAAATGTTCTTGAAAGAAGAGAAGTAGCTACCAATGAAAGAAAGAAGTAGCCTGTATTGTGTCCATATGTGTAGGTTCTTGTTTGTGGGGATGTGGAGAGTCTGGGGCTTTGTCTTCTAGACCAAAGGGAGACCCAGGCCTGCTCCCCATTTTTCAGGCTTTTTCACTTATCAAATCACACCCCTGAATTAATAATGCTATTTTTTTAATTATAAGAATTGGAAGCAATATCATTCCCATGTTTGCGATCACACTTTCTTTAAACAAAAATTTCCAATGTTGTTTTTTGATTGCAGGAAGAATAGAGTGTATATCAGTCAGCCTGGATGGATCATTACTTAGTACCATAGCAGACGACAAATCAATAAAAATATTTGATGTTGTAAATTTTGGTAAGTACAATTGATCTATCACATTTTGCGACTAGCCACACCCCAAAAACAACATATATGGCAGGTAAAACTTGTAGCTTTGCATGGTGAGGAGGATAAGTAAGACTAATTGCGGTGACACCATGTGAAATTCTCAATTGAGTAGTAATTAGTTATGAAAAGAACTGGCGGTACTCAACTCAGAGTTGTACCTCCAGTTCTTTTCAGAACTAATTACTACTCAATTGAGCATTTCACAACATGTGTGGTAGTTTTTGGATGACTTTTTTTGTGAAGAGCAATTCTTTGATCAGCAAATTGTGACATTTGTGTAGCATTTTGTTGTACGATACAAGCCTCACCTGGGGCGCATTTTAGAAGCCTCACCTGGGGCGCATTTTAGAAGCCTCACCTGGGGCGCATTTTAGAAGCCTCACCTGGGGTGCATTTTAGAAGCCTCACCTGGGGCGCATTTTCGCAACCATAACCAGAAACATGTTTGGTCATTGGTTAAGCATTTTCGCGAGTTCGGTTATGCTGCGATGACGTCAGTGTTCTGACCAATTGTGAACTGAAGTTTGTGATCGGTTTTGCTTGGTTTCAAGATGGCGGATTGTAAAAAGTAACAAAAGTTTTGTTAATTATTTGTTATAACATGATGGAATGATTGTTCGTATACCAGTATATCTCACGAATAAGTTCTGTTTTGCCAAAATTTGAATTACACCGTATATTTTGAGAAACGTTGATTGAACACATTGCAAACTGAAAACAATTTCCTGGTTACGTTCGCGTTTTCACGTAGCTATGCCGTCTTGTATCTGGTCAAGAATATGCTGCTCTGGATTTTGCTCAGAGCAACAAGGTCGTATCTTTTTGCAAAGTTCCAGGATGAACACACAAAACCTATGGAAGATACGACGTTGTTGTACTCAATTGTTTTAATGTATGCAAATTTATGCACTATTGCACATACGACCTTGTTGTATTTTTTTAGATAGACCTTGTTGCACCGATGCGACAATTTGACCTGTTAAAGATGGACTACAACGAGAACTCTCACATTAAATTGACTATCGAACCTTGTTTATGTTGTGTTCAGGTAACAATTTATTGTTGTGGTCATGTTTTTCTCTTTATAATTTTGTTGCAATTTGACCGAAAAAATTAGACCCCGCTTCTTCGATTTTTGAAATTTCCCGCCCTGCACTGGTTCCCGACAAAGACCCATTGAAAATCCACTATGAAATCCACGATATATTATAGTACCAGCGGACTTGTAAACCAGCGAAAAGGGATGACGTATAACCCATGAGCACCCGAGAGTAAACAGAAGACGCCATGTTACTTCCGTGTATATTATACATGCGTTTTCATGCGTCAGCAGCTCAGAGGCATGACGTTTTTATGAAGCTTTTTTTCGACGTTGTTGTGTATAACAGTTATATAATGCCGACTTCATGTGTTGTTGGTGGATGCACTAGAAATAGTATTAAGAATCCAGAGACTCATTTTTTTCAATTTCCGCGCGATCCTGCGATATCAAAGGAATGGGTGAAGTTCGTGAATAATACACGAAAGTATTTCACCTTCTTGGCAAGAAGTAGGCCTTTGATTGATTTGTTCTGCCCATTTTTCGGAGGACTGTAGAGAACGTTCAAGTGCATTGAAAGAATCACTGGGTTTGAAGTCAAATTTCGTTTGAAGCCTGGATCCATCCCCACACTGAAAGCGCCAAATATCGAGAGTACTCATGCAAGTGCGTCTACTACTGCTAGTAGTACTAGTAGTACTAGTACTAGTAGGCCTCCGTACTAGTTAAGTAGTAGTGTACGTCGGCCGAGTCATCGGCCTCCGGGTCCGTGGCCGCAGAGTCACAAAAGGGGCACTTCAAACGTAGAGGCTTCACTGGGACAGCATTCAAGAAAAGAGAGAGAAGCCGGGTAAGTTAATGTACTGAATAAAAAACGTCCGAAATGATCCCTTAAGCTGCTTTTGAACATATTTAATTTAGGCCCAATAAGAAAAATAGACTAGTGAAAATCTGTACTCTTTTCTTGTGGCCAATCATGTCAATGGCCGCCGCTCTGCTCTGAATCTGACTTAGCTACATACTGTGGCCTAGAGTGTATGCCACAGTATGTAGCTAAATCTCAGTCCATGACCGTGAATGATGGCCGTGCTTTGGCATGTTCATGCTCTGGTTTCTGGCATGTTGATTATTCATGCTCAATCATGTGTGAATCCTATAATTTTAATCCATATTGACTGTTCCAGTTCCAGTTAAGTCTTTTTCTTTGTCTTGCTGACCAGTATTTAAGTTAGTCCATGGACAATTATTTTTGCCAAAGCTGTCTGAGAATGCTGAGTGGATGCCTAAGAATTGTTCACTCGTTTTTTGAAGGCACAGCTCCAAAATATCTTCATGCTCCCATCCCTGGTCCTTCAGATGGGTTTACTAAGTCAGGGACTGCAAACATGATGTAAATTCATAAATGAAAAAAGTATTAAGTGATCAAGAATGAAGAAAAGGCACACACACCACTCATTTTTGGGGTGATTTGCATGTTATCATCATTTAATTCCCCCTCTCCACTTTTAACACTGAAATGAATAAGTGGATTTTTGAGTGCTTTTCTAAGTGTTTGGGATCCATGAACAACATGGCACATTCACATTACCGTGTACTCTAAAACTATGAGATGAAAGCGTATAAACAACCTCATAAACCTAGGATTAATTACTGTGAAAGGGTTTATTATTGTCAACAAATATGTATTAAAGAACTTCTGTATAATGTCTGTTTTTTATTTCTTTTACAGGTTTTGGAAGAAGCCTTTGCTGACTACAAGACTAAGCATGGAGTCATGCAGCCTCCACCACCAGACAGCTCAAGCTCATCAGCCGATGAGGTAATATTCTAATTTATTTATCATTCAGGCTAAGTACATGTACATGTAACCATACCCCCCCCCTTAAAAAAATTTGAAATAACAATAATTAACAAAAAACAGCATTTATATTATTTCATCGTTGACATTTTGACGGTTCTCAATTTTCCAAAAAGCATGTGATCTTTTTATAAATCACCCTTCCACAATTTTACCCGGTAATATATTCAGTAAAAATTAATTGTACTACGTAGCCTTTGTTTATTACACAAACCTACTCTATTTAATACCCTTTAGCCTGGTGTCCTGTTGGGTATCCGTTCTGTTCCCCCAAAGCTGACTGTGCTTGACGTATGTGTTGTGCTCATTATGTACAAGTACATGTAGTTGCCCCAAAACAGGATTTGCCTGATCCAGAAGCATTCACCAGTCATTCAGATGCACCTTCCAAGCCAGATGCGCCATATCGTAAGGATGTAACAACAGCAGTAACATCATATCAGACAAACAAGGTAGGGTACACATGTTTTAATAAATTGCAAAAATGTGCAAAAACACCTTGCCATGCAATTGCACAAGACCAAATGTTGTATCAATGCGCTGTTTTAGTTGTTTTTGTATAAAAAAAAGTTGCATCCCCTTATGGTGTATCCCGGCACTGCCTCTTCCCAGGTTGTATCGTAACTTGGGTGTGATCCCTGGCTATAGGGCAGTGTACGGTTGCATGACTTCCGACTGGCACCCCCGAACAAAGGATATTGACAATAAATAGGGAGACCGCCAACATAGGGCTAGATAGCTCAGTTGGTAGAGCGCCAGCACGTCAACCCAGAAGTCGCAGGTTCAAATCCCGCTCTAGTAAATTTTTCTTTGTTCACCCAAAATGTATCTAAAATTTACCCAGTCAGTTTCCCTTGTGGTTGATTACATATTATTTGTTTTTACAAAGACAACTTTAAAACTCCACACAGTTGTTTATTTAATTTGGCATTTTACAGCTTTGCTTGTGCAAGTGCCACACAGATACTGTTTCAAGTTTTTAGGTTTTTGGCATATAAATAGAAATACATTTCTGATAATCTTCTGCTACATTATAGGATCAAACAACCCAAACTGTATCAAGACGGCGGTGCGCAATAGACCTTGATGTCTCCAAAACCAACTACCATCCAAAAGATGCCTCTTCAAAGTTCATCCGGTCCAAGAAAACTCAGACCAACCGCAAGATGTTTCATCCAGTTAACAAAGGTAAAGTTTAACCTAACTATCCCAAGGCCTGTAAAATTCTCCCCATGGTTTTGCCTTATTTTTATGGATTAGGTACTGTACCGCTGTGCTATGTACACCCATAGAGGGGTCTTTTTCCTTCCTCCATGCATAGAGCTCTATGTTACACCCAAAGCACCCATACTCAGCATGGGGAAAGACATTCCAATTTTATGTAAGTCCAAGGGTTTGGGTGCACGATCATATTAACATGAACTGTGGTAGATTTTAGGAGGGGCATTAGGGCTAAGGGATGAGGGCTAATGAACTTTAAGATGCTACAACTTTGCTTCATGACTGACATCTCAAATTCATTGTCTCCTTTGTTGCTGTTTATTAAATGTTTTTTAACATAAACAACTGTGACAAAATGGTTTTGCATATGTAATAACCACATATTTAATAATAAAAAAACATTTTACATATATTTCAGGTGTGCAAGTATGTCGACTACCCAAGCGTCACCACAAATCTACTGAATGCTCAATTGTGAAAGGGAAGCCCCTGACAAAACTCCATGCCGTACAGCCAACAGTTATAGTACAGAAACCACCGGTAGACCCTGCCGTATTGTCTGATGAACCTGCTTTCTTTTGGGGGGTGGGGGAGGTTGCCAGGGGAGTAGAATCAACTTTGTTTGAAGACAGAATGACATGGCCTGTACACATTTCTCATTATTTTATTGGTGGATTTTACAATTCATTGCCACTGTACACTCAAGACAAGTTTTTAAGTTTTATAGGCAGAAGTACAGGAGATTTACCTACATGAGATTTACAATATTAATCTTCTTCAAACTTCTCCCTTTTGCAATGCTCACCCAAGGAACCTAATTGAATTAGCTTTTATCAAAGAAAATCTAAACCTGCTCAGCAGTAGGGTTATGCTGATTTTACACAAGTTCCACACAAGTATTTACAGGATTTTGATCACATACTTTCGTTTTGTCATCAAAAAGCAGACTTTGAAAAGTACTCTTTACATGTTTTGGTTTGTGTGTGTTTGGGGGGGGGGGGGAGTATTGCAAGGGGAGTATTGGTGTATTTTACAATTTATTGCCACTGTACACTCACAACAAGTTTAATTTTGGTGGGGGGGGGAGGAGGGTGTCCTACAGGAGAAGAATCGACCTTGACTATTTTATTTTCTATTGTAATTAGTATTGTTTTTTTCTTGATGGTGTTGCGTATCATTTTACGGGAGACCTATTTTGTTTTCTTTGGGGTGGGGGGGGGTAAGAGTATAGCTTATCTGTCTTGTTTTTAGACTGTCTCTGGCTGGTCCAGGATATATTTTTACAATGCACATGAAGTTTTTTTATTGTATCATTTAGGTTCTGTTTTATTTCAGTCATTTTCTTTTCTTTTTTCTTTCTTTTTTACTTACTTATCAGGCCCGGATCCTGATGGGGGGGGGGGGAAATCGAATAACCCCCCTGCTCTGACAGCAAGATAATGAAAAACACAGAAGGGATATTATCGAACATAAAGAAAAGAAAGGCCTGACCCCCTCATGCCAAAATTCCTGGATCCGCCCTGCTGATATTTGCCTGTTTTTATCACTTTATCTGGCTCCCATGTATTTAATCTTTTATAATCTTTGCTATTGTTACTTTAGGTTATTTTATTATATTTAAAGGGCCTGGGAGCATTTTATTCAAATGGATTTGGTGCTATATACATGTCTTTTATATTTTTTATTAATATTTGATTGAAGACAGAATGACATGGCGTGTACACATTTATTGTTATTCTATTCTTGTATTTTACAATTTATTGCCACTGTACACTCAGAACAAGTTTTAAGTTTTAAAGGCAGAAAGAAGTACATGAGATTTACCAACATGAGATTTACAATATTAGTCTTTGTCACACTTCTCCCTTTTGTGATGCAAAGCCAAAAAAACCTAATTGAATTAGCTTTAATCCAAGAAAATCTGAACCTGCTCAGCAGTAGAGTTATGCTGAATGTAAGTTTTTTCCTGGGAAAAGAGCAGCAAGTGTGAAACGAATTTCAAAGGATTTCCAGTTCGGTTTAACAGAACAATGGCCAAGTTCCAAACAAGTATGTACAGGATTTTGATTAAGTTGTTTTCGTCATCAAGAGGCAACTTTTTATTTTGATATTTTAACCTCAAAAATAAACTCAATTGTTGGTTGCAAATACATAAATATTTTGTCTTGTCATTTATTCGAAAGTACTAAGGTCTTGTAAAATTTTCAGTTCTTGGCAACATAAAACAAGTTTATTTCACATTAGTGCTAAATTAATCAACTTCTTCCCCCCCCCCCCCCGAAAAGACACAAAATGAAATACACACGTAATTGATTCTGCCATTGATCATGGTTTATGAACGCACAAAATAATTTGTAACTCCCTCCAGATCATTATAACTAGGGAAAATGTTACCAATTTAAAAATAAAACAAAGCAAATCGGCCTAATCCAGTGGTGGATACGAAAATCCTTTGTACTGTCCATCAGGGTTTGGGAACGTCCTGCGGATTGCGTCCATTACACATGATGGCAGTGGCACCCGGTTGAAACGGCCAAGATAACCCCAACACCACCTCACCACTTGCCGATATGCAACATGGCGATATTTTCTGTAAAACAAAACAAAAAATCAGACAAAATTATAAACATAAGATTTGTGATTTGCATGGTGGAGTATCGATATTGTTTACGTTAACACCATGTGAAACTGAAATGCTATAAAACTATAACCATACCAAAAGGCAATCATGATCAAAAGTAAACAATTACATACATGTAATGCATGTACAATAAGATATAGATGCACGTGGGTCAACCAAGGTCATATTCAGTTGTGTGCGGTCCGGTGCTCATTCTGGTCAATCAAAAGTAATCTGCTTAATATGCAGATCATTCAAAACTGACATTGCTCTAAAATATTAATTGAAATTGATGGTACATTGGCTTTGTACACTCCTCAAAATAAAATAAGGGTCAAAAGTATTTTTGTGAAAAATGTTGACCAAGTCAGGACATAGAAACATTTTTAGTACGGGTAATGGGCTAAAGGTTGCTCTGCAACATTTTAAGCACTTTCCACATAGTTTGCATGTCTATTGGCTTAGAAACTGACAGATCATGTGACAAGACACAAAAATGCTGATAACAGGTTCATGATGTCGCAATCAAGTTTGGCACATCTGCTTTATTTCTTTTGTGGGGTGTTACTGAGATGTTGTCAACAGGATTCAACACTGGGTACACAGTATAGTCCATGAGGAGGCGTTGTACGGAATGTGTGCGAGTCAGGGGTCATGCAACCTCATACTGACATTAACTTTAAGTCTTAAAACATACAGAAATAATGTTGATTTGCCAAAGTTTATGACAGGGAGAGAATATCAACTGGTGGGAAAGCCTTCAAAATAGGGAGGGGGCTCAAGGGGTCCCCTCATCCCTACAGCTTGCATGCTGGTTAACCCACTGTTTAACTTTACTCTATCAAGTGCAGAATCCTATTGATTATGTGTGGGGAATCTCATTAAGTCTTGAAGAAAAATAAAGCAGATGTGCCAAACTTGATTGCGACATCATGAACCTGTTATCAGCATTTTTGTGTCTTGTCACATGATCTGTCAGTTTCTAAGCCAACAGACATGCAAACCATGTGAAAGTGCTTAAAATGTTGCAGAGCAACCTTTAGCCCATTACCCTTACTAAAAATGTTTCTATGTCCTGACTTGGTCAAAATTTTTCACAAAAATACTTTTGACCCTTATTTTATTTTGAGGAGTGTACATTCAGTCAACACTCAAATCACTTACTGGTCAAGCGTTCCTTCAACTGCATCTCTGAAGATACGCTGTTGCAAGCACTCCTGGGTGGAGGCAAATCATGGATGGTAAGGCACTGGTTGGGATCATCCACGTTGATGTCCAGCTGCCGCATCATGTTCTCAGTCTTTTCAACTTCTTTGCAACATATACAGTTTGCGAGTAAAGGCTGAAGAACACAATGTCCACACGAACACCTATTACAAAAAAAAACAAGTTTGGAAAATATAATTTTAGTAACTTTGTCATTGGGGTTGCACTACTTAAAAATTGATCTTGAAATACATCCCCCATGAACTGATCAAGGACAGGTACATCACGAAGGAATACATTTTTCCATGGGCAGATCAAACATTTTTATTGTGCAGGGGGCTACAACCTTTGATTTGAAGGGAAAGACTAAATGTCAATTATGCTTAAAGCATGATGGTAAAAGATCATGATTTTATTTGAATTTTGAGCAGTGATTACTTTCCCATCATGTCTTCATAAATACTGGCTAATATTGTCAACAAATCATAAAACGCAAGACATAGTAATTACCCCCAAATTTCCACTGTACATGTACATGTATTGTACACATGTACATGTACTACTACATTATGTACCTTGGGTCTCCATCATGTTCGATCATGTTTTTGTCAAGTATAGCCTACAACTATTTTTGTACAGCAGAAAAATCGAAACGAATTGATCAAACGAAGTATCATTCAGTATTTCATTCATGAATCATTTTCTGGGCTTACCAGTCTGTGTTTAGCCGTCTATCATCAGGATTTGGTTCGTCGTCTTCGGCCTGACGATCACCGTCACCGGGCTGGTCAACTGCAGGCGCCGCAAGTGGCTCGAACCGGTATGGTTCAGCGCCACGTACTTCGACTTCGACTTCGACTTCTTCGTCATCGTCATCGTCTTCGCCTTCGCCTTCTCTCTCGTCTGGGGAGCTCCCCTCATCGCTACAGCTGACATCACTATCCTCAGAAATGCCTCTATGAAACTCCTCTTCCTCATCTATACTGTGATCTTCCCAATATTCGCTGCTATCGGACATTTTCGCTGTTTTTCGGTCTAGAAGATGTCGCTTGTCCGCTGTTGTTCCGCATTGCATGGGTGCTACGTCACACACGAAGTATGAATTATTCATGAGTTGAGGGCTTTTGGTGAAACTGGGCTTTTCTGGGTCGTAGAACGCCGATCAAATTGAGGTGTTTTTTTGCATGAAGGAACAAGTTTTATTGAATAATAATAATATGTTAGTAATCATTACACATTTCTCGAACGAAAACAGCAATACAGCACTTATCATTATTCCGTTGTAGTCCATCTTTAACCATGGGGGGGGGGGGTGGCACAATGCGCCCCTTAATATTTATTTTTTACAGTAACTCCAGAACGCTTCGGCTGACAACGCACACATTTTCTGACTCATCTTAACTTTTCTTTAGGACCCTCCTCATACCCAATCAACGATGTCCAACTGAATTTCAACTTTTCAGTGGTAAATACTACATTTGTGATACTTTAATGCATTGTGGGATTTGTTGGCATCTTTCAAACACTGATGTGGACAAAACTGAGTCACGTGATCACTTTCGATGTATTATGAGAATCCAATATGGACGCCATGGTGTTTAAATGCATTTCACTTTTTATTTGTATTGTCAAGTATTTGTAAAGTATTTTTGTTCAATATATGAATTTACTACACAAATAGAGATTTGGATGTGATTATTTCTGCATTTAGTGTAGATTTGGAGACAAAAAATCACAACTTTCTTCAAAAATCATGGTTTTTGGCCAGGCCCGGATTAACCACAAGGCTAATAAGGCTATAGCCTTAGGCCCTCGATTATTTTAGGCCCTCCATTTCAGACAAACATTTTCAAATATGCCTGTTTTTACATGAACGAAACTATAATACATGAACGAAACCAGCGCGCCTGTGAAGTTGCATAGTCAGATACCGGTTTCAAAGAATCGGCGATAGTCAGATACCGGTTTCAAAGAATCGGCGATATTGTTGTTTGAACATCGGAACTAGATCGACCGGGGCAGTCGCTTGCTATAGCTACGGTGACCTGCTATAGCTACGGTACAATCTTTGTGTACAAACTCTGTCACAATCTATAAAATCGCTGCCAATATAGAAGTTAGAAGGTCGGTAGGGGTGAGTTATGAGGCCCGCGGGATGAAAAGAACTGATAACGAGGAATACAAATCAGCCAAACGCCGTAAGAGACGAAATACATGTGACGATGCAACCACTCACACATTCAGCGCCAGAGAGGACTTCAGAGTCAATACCTTCACCACTATCATTGACAAATTGAAAAGTGAATTAGAGCGCAGGGTCAAGAAATATGAGTATATTGACAACATGTTTAGTGTGTTAACAAAGGTGTCACCTGATATGTCCGATGCACAAGTGAGTGAAGGCATAACAAATCTGTGTCACAAATACCCAGATGATCTACCAGTACATTTCACCAAGGAATTTCAGCAATTTCTTACTTTTACGTCCTTCTCAAATATTGAGAAGAAAGATGACGAAAGCCAAGCTGTCTGGATGTACAAAATTATAATTGACTCCAACATGATCGAATGTTTCCCAAACGTTGAAACGGGATTACGGTTGTATTTGTCACTGATGATCAGTAATTGTAGTGGGGAACGCTCATTTTCTCTTCTGAAAAGGGTCAAAAACTTCTTGCGATCGACCATGAGTCAGGATCGTCTGACTGCCTTGTCCCTGTTGAGTATTGAGAGTGAAATTCTAAGATCATTGAACTTTGAGGATATCATTCATGAGTTTGCCACAGCCAAGGCCAGGAAAATGCACATTTAGGTTTGAAACTTTAAAAACATGTGTAGAATATAGTCTCTTCAGTCACTACCCACTAGTCAGTAGTCAAGGTTTGTGTGACTGAATATGATGAACTTATATGTTGCATAATTTAGGCCCTTCCCTCTCATTAGCCTTAGGCCCTCCATACCCTTACTCCGGGCCTGTTTTTGGCACAAAATAAGCCAAAGTTTTGGCTATAGCGCTATTAGCGGTGGTCTTAAATAAACGTCAAATTATTGCTGGCTTATTGCCAAGTGTGATGGCAAGCGCAAACTGAGGAAAATTAAGGAAAATGTGGGGAAAATGCCTTTTTGACCAACAATTTAAAATAATCTGAAAAAATAAATAAATAAATAAATAAATAAAAGGTAAAGAACTCTTTACGGCCTCCGTTGAATTTCAATTCGATCGAAAGGTAACGTACTTTGAACTTTTCTGAGAGATATTTATTTTTATATTTCTAAATGACCATAACCCAGGTTATTTTCCTGAATGTGATTGTGAGATTCCCCTTTGATAACAATTTGCTATTACTGTAGGAGGTCGTGGCTATGCGCGCTAAGTATACAACGCCGGCGAAAAATATGCGTGCGGAGCACAACATGCCATTTTCAAGAATTTGTTTGGATATGTAAATGCTATTATTTTTTAAATGTTTTTTGGATAAAAGTATTAAGAAATGTTTTATCTACAACTTCAGAAAATTTGAAAAGGATTCTACATTTATTTTTTGAGAAATCAAATCTTGAAAATCGTACCTTGTGCTGAAAATCAACCTTTCCGCGCGGTGTCGATTTCTGTAAATTTTATGTCCAAAAGTGGCAGGCTGAAAAATTGCCGACATGCCAATTTTCAAAACCAAGCGGGCATATTAAGACACCGTCCAATTAAGTCAACCTTACACTCAAAAGAAAGCTTATATTCTCATCTTTCTAAATATGGTATGTTCTTAAAGAATGCTTCAATTTTATAATAAAAAAAATAAAAAATAAACATTAAATCGGACTGCGCGAAACGTTAGAGAAACATCTCGCGGTTGCGCGATGTATCAATCTAAAGGAAAATTCCCACTCTTTCTAAAAATAGCATTCGCAAGACCGTACACAGTTGCGCATTTTGTCTACAACGCTTTTTAATGGCCTAATCCCCATGCGAAGAGTGCGAGGTTGACCGTGTCTGTTTTTCACCTCAGTGTATAACGCCCAACACCGCGGGATCACGTGGGCCGCAACCGGACTACTTTCTTTGTTATGATGACACACGCGTCGCGTGGGGTTTAAATGGCCGCTATCTTCGGTACACGTGTAAACAGGTTCGGTTTTTCAGCAATTTTACATTAATTAGGTGTTCGGCTTTTCAGCCGAACAACTATTGTAATTGTTCCGTTTTTTTTTTACTTCTCCTTCTTCTTCTTCTCCCTAATTCTTCTCTACATCGAAAGTGCAAGTTAACAATATCACACAACCTTGAAACTTCACACATATAAAGACCTTATCATGTAGATGAATCTAGTTACGTCATAACACGTCATCAGGTATCAAATTACAAGCCATTTAAGTTTTAAAAATGACCATTTGCTATCGACTGTATATCAAAATATACTAAAGCTATGATGTTCATAATCGGGGATCTGATAGTTCAAGACTTAGGCAACATTTGAAAAGTTAACGTCAAAATCGTTTGACATTTGCTTCCGGTCGTACCGGAAGGTCAAAGTTTTGATTTTTGTTTTCTTCAAAATTCCTTTTCTGGGCCAAAATCCCATTGACTTAACACACACCAGACACTCGTGGTTCTGGGCCCATTGTTTACAAACCGCAGAGACTGAGATCGTTATCTACTGGAAAACAGCTGGCGGTCTTCACGGGGACGTTTGCGGTTTCACAGGCTAAAGCTCTTGCAGGATAAAATATATTTTATAGATGTGTGCTTGGGCGTTTAAGCCAATAACGGATGCGCCACGATATTTCTAAAACCATAGATCGTATTAACTTAATACTGCAAGTACTCATTTGACGAATCTTAAGTCACATTTTAACAATGATCCCAATTGATGAGGACATCAATTACCGTCACTTTCGAACACCTTGAGTTTGTGCACAAACTCTGAATTTCTAGTTTTTCACTATTTTTGGGAAGACTAGGTTCATTTGGAATGAAAATAGTTTAAACTTATTGTTGGGATAAAAAAAACTATTTCTTTTTACAAGTTGTGATTTTTCAAACTAATTTGTTTGTTTATTTTGACTTTGAACTTGTGTATGTAAACATAGGCCAAGCTTGCTCTGATGTAAATAAGGGTAATTAGGCCCCTATTTTAATTTTTTAATTAATTACATAGCTAATAATCAAGTTTTACATCTCTAGGAGTTCCATGTATTTTATATTCAGCACTTGTTACTCAGAAAAACACTCAGTCATGATTTTGTTTTTGTTTGTTTGTTTATTTTTTTCCAGTGAAGTGACAAAGTGTTAATTAGTGATTTTTAGAAATACATAATTAATTAGATGTAATTACAAGAGATATCAGGTTACTTTACTAAAAGTAAATTGTTTTCTGATACTGAAAAAATGAAGGCCATGCGACGTTTAGTTTTGTTTTTATAGTCGTTTAAAAATGGCCGATCATTCAATTTTCCTACCCGCCACTTTTTGGGTCCACTGGGAATTCATTAACGTCTTTACGCCATTTTTGGTGTGCGTTTTCTTTTACTTTCTTGAGCTCCAGAACCTGTTTTTCTACTTTATCCCAAAGAAATCATTGTTGTTAACCAATTCTAGTTGATTTCACTTGTTTCTTCACTTTAATAAATTTATTACGGCGCGATAAAATGTCAATTTCATTCCGTTTGGTTACTATGCTGAGTATGCGATAAATTTGACCTTGAATATCACGAGCAAAAACGCATTTAACGAGAAATTACTTTTGAACCCCTTGACCAATTTTGGTAATTTTTTCACCAAACAACTTTAAAAAACTAGCTCTTTCATTCTAGCCACTTTTCAGGTGAATCCTTAATACTTCAATGTTCACTTTGACATATCGCTTCACACCGGGGATTTGTAATTATTTTGTACCATGTCGTACCTTCCAGGAAGCAAGCAGGATATGTTTTCTGCAGACGACAATTGCCATCACCTTCTAGCTCAGTTTTCTGCAGTTTATTTAGCAGTGTGCCCGCTTTTTGTCGTGTGACTGTCTTTTTTGAAACCATGGATCCGCTCCTGGGGTAGGTGTCTTGACGTACCCCTAGACCAGCCATAGCCTTTTATAGTCAAGGCGCACGCTTCTTCTTCTTGCGTATGTCTTTAGATCCTCCCAAAGCTCGGTTGTAAAGCCATTCCAGCGTCTCGTCGTCCAGGTTCGTTATGCCAGGTCGCCATTTGGTGGCCTGTGTTTGGGACTGGTCAGGACGTGATCTACAGTCTGTAGGGGTCTCCACATTCACAGTGGGCGCTGTCCGCAAGGCCCCACCGCTGCATCGATTCTCGAAGCGTCCCACACCTGTCCTCAGGCGGTTGAGGGTTGTCCACTGCTTGCGGGGTAGGTGCTCGCCGGGGACATCTGTGGGATCCTCAATGTAGCGGTGGAGTCTGGATGGTACTGCTGCTCTCCACTGTTCCGTCCATCTGGCCTTGACCCAGGAAGCTCTGCTGGTGTCAGCTGGTGTAGTGCTGAGCAATTCCTGGGCATGTATGGCGCTTGCGCTGCGGTCTCTCCGTGATGGTCTTGTGGAGGAGGTGGGATTCACTCCTCTGTGCCTTCTGAGCAAGAGCCAGCATGGCTCCCTCCCGTCTGACCTCGGCTGGGGCGATTCCAGCTAGGACAGGTAGTTGGTGGGTTGGGGTGGCTCGTAGGCATCCGGAGACCGTACGTAGGGCTTCATTGAGGGCAGTGTCGAGCTTTTTTACGTGTGGACTGCGGCACCAGACTGGGGCACAGTACTCAGCAGCAGTAAAGACCAGGGCCTCGGTGGAGATGCGCAGTGTCCTCGTCGTGGCTCCCCATGTGGTACCGGCTAGTCGACGTATAAGTGCAGTACGGGCGGTGGTCTTTGCCTTGGCACTGTCCAGGTGTTGCTTAAATGACAGTGTTCTGTCTAGCTTTACGCCGAGGTACGTAGGGGAGGCTTGAGACTGTAGCCGGGTGCCGTCAGCCATGATGTTGATCTGGCGTGACGCTTCCCTGTTGTTGAGGTGGAACATTGTAGACACGGTCTTGTCCACACTGAGTTTGAGGCGCCAGTTCTTCAGGTACGAGGACAGGGTGTTCATGTCCTCCGAAATGCCCTCCTCCACTGCCTGCCAGGATGGTTTGCTGAGTAGGATGGCCAGATCATCTGCATAACCGTACTTCCTAGATGTTGTTGGGGGTAGGTCATGGATGTAGATATTAAACAGCATAGGTGCCAACACTGAACCCTGTGGGACGCCGTTCTTGAGCTTTCTCACCCTGCTGCTTTGGCCGTTGTTGGTCAGTAGCCGGAAGCTGCGGTTGCTTAGCATCTCCATTATAAAGCTCACCATATGCTTATCTGGGATGGTCTTCAGTAGCTTCAGGTGTAACCCGCGTAGCCAGACAGTGTCATGTAGGCGGCTGTAAGGTCGAGAAAGACGGCACCAGCCTTCTCCCCTGCCTGGAAGCTGTCCTCGATGTCTTGGCACAGGAGGGTTACCTGGTCTGTTGTTGACCTGCCACTTCGGAAGCCAGCTTGTTCTTTAGGTAGCTGGGGGTCGATCACTGGGGTGATACGAGCCAGGATGAGGCGTTCCAGGAGTTTGAATGGGATGCAGAGCAGTGAGATGGGCCTATATCCCTTGGGGTCGTCGCTTGGCTTGTTAGGCTTGGGCAGGGCGATCACCTTGGCACGACGCCAGATCTTTGGCAGCTTTAGGTGGCGAAGGCATGCGGAGAGGAAAGAGCAGAGCCAGTCGGTTGCATTCTTCCCTTGGTGTTTTATGTACTCCGCATGGATACCATCTACACCTGGGGCCTTGCCAGTCTTCAGGCATTGGATGGCCTGCTCCATTTCTTGCGCCAAGAAGTCCATGGATAGATCGGAGTCACATCCTGGGGCCCTGAGCAACTCGTGGATTCTTGCAGATGTTGATCTGGTGAAGGCCTTATCGGCATTGGGGAACCGGCCATTACTAAGCAGTAGCGATGCGATGGAGTTTGCTGTGATGGGGCACTGTGCTGGGGTTGTTGACCTTCCTGTCAGCTTGTTCAGGGTCTGCCACGCCCGGCGGCTGGAGTGTGTGAAGTCGATTGACTCCACAGTCTCTGTCCAACGTTGCCTGCGTTTGTCGTTCAGCCTGCTGAAGAGCTCGTCTGCTGCTTTGTCCCTGTCCTCGTTGTTCTGTGCTTCTGCGTGGGCACAGTAGATGTTCACATTCGTCATCCCAGCAGGGGACGCAAACTGCGAATGCCGCGGGGGATGTTTTTCTTAGCAGCAGTCAGAAGCATCTTACAGTATGACTCGTAGGCTTCGTTCAGGTTGTTGGAGCACGGGGGTGGTAGACCAGCAGCTGCCCTGTTCACGTGCTGAGTGAAACGCTCCCAGTTTGCTTTCCGGAAGTTCCATCTCTTGGCATCCCTTCCTTGCACAGGTTGGATCACAGATGGGATGGTGATGAGGGATGATCGATGGTGTGACCGGGGAAACATGTCCAGGATGTGTCTCACTGGAAGTGACTGGCTGGTGGGCCATTTAGCAAAGGCCAGGTCTGGGTTGGTGTAGCTGTTCCAGCGTGCAGAGTAGAAGGTGCAGGGCTCCTTTGGGTCGTATAGGAGTGTTGCATCAACCGTTGAGGCCCATTCTACCAGGGAGTCGCCATCAGCGTTGGGTCTGCTGTACCCCCAGTCGGTGTGATGGCTATTGAAGTCGCCAGTGTACACGGCAGGGGTTGGGACATCCGGGAGTGATGATGGGACCGAGTCTGCTACTGGGAGGTGGTTTGTAGACGTTGACGATGTTAATGTCTTGCACTTTGGTTGAGATCCATTCTGTGTCTGCGCCGTCTGAGATTGTCCTGCAGCTGAGCCATGTCATCGCGGACAAATGTGGCGATGCCGTGATGTTTATCGGTGGTATGTCCGGCCAGAGTGTACCCAGGGACCCTTAGGATGTTCCTGTTTTCCGCATGGGTCTCACTGAGAACGATCACAGTCACATCATTCCTGCTGGCTAATTGCTCAGGATGGTGGTCTTGGCGATGGTGAGCCCTTCGACATTGAGCTGGAGGTGCTAGCGCTAGCGCTGGGGTCCGTAGACGTTTTGAAGACATTGGTTTCGCTTTAGGGCATGCAACCTTGCAACTACCCTTTCGCTACTCACAGGAGGGCCACGCGGCAACTTGGAACACACACACACACACACACACGTGTAATGCCTACAATCAGGGACATCCTTTGTCAAATTTCTTTGTCCTGGAAACCGGGGACAATGGTTCTCCATTGTGATAGCAACCGAGGGACTATTGACTCCCTTTGTTATATGTCCCCGGTTTTGGAATGCGCTTACACTCACACACACACACGTGTGTAAATGCCTACAATCGGGGACATCCTTTGTCAATTTGCTTTGTCCTGGAAAGCAGGGGACATAATGGTTCTCCATTGGTGATAGCAACCAGGGACTATTGTCCCTTTTCAACGGCGCACCCAAGGGGGGCTGATTTGCCCCCCAAGAGGATCCCCGAAAAAGGGACAAAGAAGAAGGAAAAAAAAGGAGAGAGAGATGGGGGAGGAGAAAGAAGTTTGCAAATGTTTTTTCCAGCCCTTTTCTGCATCTTATGCCACTGGAATTTTTCTCTTCTTTCTGCCAAAAGTTATTTATTATGATGTCTCATGAAATCTCACTATAATAATTGTTTTAAATTGTGCAACAATAACATAAACATTCGGAAACCAACGTGCCAGATTTGTCCGGGCTAAAATATATTTTACGTGGTTCCCGCATTTTTCAAATTTAAGTGTTTTTCCTTTTCTAAGGGAATGCCGGACAGAATGTAAGGATAAAGTAATGCATTTTTGTTTACCCAGCAATTTATTTTTTAGATGATGTATAATGAATATGCATGGAACATGCTAATTCCTGGTGCAACGACCAGATCCAATCTTATTTTATCATGTGTTGTTCCTGTTTCACTCAGTTTTCTTTAACTCGGCTGATTGCAGGGCATTAAAGGCCTGCAATCCTACCCTTTCAAATTACACATCACATACATGCCAGGTTGGGGTTTTAGTTTTGGTTGATAATCTGATATAAATAATTATTAAATTGACACCGTTTGTAAAAAAAAAAGA
>CM055825.1:38158769-38237956 GCA_029582265.1 Zoroaster sp. YZ-2022
AAAAGATCTTGGGAGATGGATGGAAAAAATTATATGTTGCAATACCAGGAATGTCAATAATGCGAGAATGAGAATCAACCACTCCTTGTGGTGATGGTGGTTGGAGAAGTCACCAAATACCATGACTTGAGCAGAAGGATGCTGAGAAATAGCAAGAATTAATGCTATCAGAGATAGCATCTAGCACTCTACGCAGGATGATATGTAATTGAACGATACAGAAAAACTTAGGTAAAGTAGTGGAATGGAGAAGCGAGAGGCGAAAGCACTTATGTATTCATGATTGTTACATTCCAGAAGTGCTTTCTACAGCGGGCTAAGGGAAAGAGTTTCTTTAACATAAGACACCCAGACCAATAACTGATGGAGGGTGGTCAAGGGCGAGTTTAAACAGAAATAACCATCAATTTAACAATCCACTCGGACAGCATGCAAATTCGCAGGAGCTTTCATCGCAGCGTGTATTTGGTCATTCAAATTCATTATTAGGCGAGGCATTTGTGAAATTTGTGCAAGCGTCATTGACAGTTAAGGGGAGAAACCATGAATGGACAATAAGAAACCAGGATAAAAAATCATAAAAGACACACTCAAACAATAAACGGGTTAATGAAACAGTCCTATATACAGGGTGTCCCAGAAAAAGGTAATTCCTGACAATAAGGGTTAATTTTGACACAAGAATGTCTTTATGACTTAATCATGTTTTACCATAATAGTAGTAGACAAAAATGCTTTCCAGTGGTATCTTGATTGCATTCACTCTGGTCTCTCATGCATCACTGTAGGCACCATTGTTTGGGAAAATGCTATGTGAAAACCCTTTTGGGACAGTTCCATGGTCAGACATGAGCAGCACATTCAGATATGGCCCGAGAAATCTAACCGTTTGAAAAGCATGTGATACGTACAAGATGTTTATTAATTGGTGATATTTATTCAGTACTGAATTATGCACCAACACCTTCCACGATGCCCACCTCTCTCTTTCGATGCAAAGTCCACAACGGCGGCGCATGTCAGCCACAACTCGTCTCACCATTGCAGGATCATCACGTAAGATTTCGACCTCATGTTGAATGCGGGCTTGCAAATCCTGAAGGTTACGTGGTGGACTGGTGAACACTTTGTTCTTCAAATACCCCCACAAGAAAAAGTCACAGGAGTGAAATCCGGTGACCTGGCCGGCCATTCACAGCATGTCTGACCATGAACTGTCCCAAAAGGGTTTCATAGCATTTTCCAAACAATGGTGCTCAGTGATGCATGACCAGAGGAATGCAATCAAGCTACCACTGGAAAGCATTGCTCCTACTTTATGGTAAAACATGATTAATAGCCATAAAGCATATCTTTGTCAAAATTAACCCTTATTGTCAGAATTACCTTTCTGGGACACAGATGGGAGTTTTCTCCCATTGATAGCCATTCTTAAAAATTGTGTAATTAATATATTTTCCTCCCATATTTCCCTTGGCCTCAACTTCCCATGCTGCTGATCCTGAATACAGTAGTGATGATGATGAACCTCCATCAAAGAAGCAGCATTTACTGCGATCCAGGTCTGGCCTTCCGTCTCAAGAACAACGCTCAAAGTATGTTTCCTGCCATATGTATCATTTGTCATAAAAGAAATGGACTAGTAGAAAACATCATTCTGGTCGTATACGTAAAGAAGTTATCGCTAGATATCTTGAGATGTCTAGTAGGCTACTACCTTATCCCAATGGTGGCTTGTTCTGTTGCTACCAAGGATGTACAAAACACACATAATAAAAAAAAGTTATATTAATTACGTTCAAATGCAAAGGTTTATTTTTATTGGCTAGATTATAAATTGCAAATTATATTACATACCGGTATTAAAACAAATGTGCCATCCTTTAAATTTAGTCCAAGAAAATTTCTTAAAGGGAAAGTTTTGTCACGATCAGATAGCAGACTTTCAACAGGGCATGGAATCAGTGTCCTGGTTTAAGATGAACATGGTGACTGAAAGTTAATGGCACATTGTATGGCAGCAACGGTAATGACCTTATCATGTCTGGTATTATGTTCAGTCACTGGTAACACTAGCACTCCAATTCAACGCCCTGTTGATCGTGACAATATTTTTCTTTTAAGTGGAAAATCATGTACCAGGGTATGATTTAGCATTGTGTGTATTCATTTATGGTTTTGAAAGGAAAGTAAATGCATCTTACACTGTAATTTGTATGCAGAGTATGCTTATTAACCCTAACCTTCCAAATACTGCAAAATCCTCTTTACTAAAGAAAGATTTTGAAGGATTGAAGCTTCACATGCTACATGCTCTTTGCTAAAGGGAATGATTTTTGGAGGATTGAGGTTATTAGGCATACTTGCCTTTGCATGGTACATGTACATCCATGTTTGTTGTAGTGATTGCAAGGTCAGTGCTTGGGTCCAGGTGGACACTGTTTATCTCTCCATGCATGCAGGGAGGGTCCCTGGCCATGTACACATTAGAAACACTTGTGTGCATACATGTCACGTGCTTGCTTATACTACTGAAGGATTTTGGAGGATTCAGGTTACAATGTATGTGCAAGCAAATGGGCCTAGGGAGTTAGGGTTAAGGCATCTTAGTGACAACAATTTATGACAACAAAATTGCAAGATAAACAAGTCTGACACTTTATGATTTGTAACTGCTCTTTTGTTATTCATATAAATGTATAACATTATTCTTTTGGAGGGTTACAATATTGTGCAAGATTTATTGCCATTTTACAGGTTCACCAACGTCAAGATCAGGGCAATTATTTAAAATGAAGTAATTAAGAAATTGTTTTTAGAAATTCAACTTTACTCACTTCTCTTTATAAATAGTTCATACTGTACTTAACTTTTGTGTCTTCCAAAATGTGAGTCATTGCAACACTCTGGTTATTCTTAAACTTATTTATTTTGTATTTTTAAACCTTGATGCCTGCTATTGTACTACTCAATCAAGCCCATGTTCTGACCAAAGCACTCTTGTGTGGCTTCTTTTAATTCATCATGGCTGACAATATACAAGTACAAACCAAGACCTCAAAGAAACTAAGTTTGGACATGCCCCACTCAGTTATTATTCCTACTGTGTTGCTTCATTCAACATTGTATTGGGTGTCTGTGGTGATATTGAAAGTAATCCAGGTCCATCTACAAAGCTCTTACCATCATCGTCATCATCTTCCCAGCCTACACAATGTCGACCAATATCTCAACCATCGCCATTATCTCAGACTGCTTTGGGATTTTCATCTAAGTCTACTATTAGTGCAGTTTTGTTCAACGCAAGAAGTATCGTCAACAAGTTACTTCTCTTTCAAACGGAACTAGACATCTACAAGCTTGACTTAGCTTTCATCACGGGATCTTGGCTGGACAACTCAACACATGATGGAGAACTCACTTCTAACTGTAATTATGCTATTTTCAGAAAAGATTGTAACAGGCATGGTGGGGGAGTATTTGTCACTATTGCTAAACATTACTTATCTCCGGTTCGTAAATATGAGTTTGAAACATGTGGACCTAGAATTAATTCTGGTTGAAATACATACTAAGCATGGTAAAGTGTTGTTGGGATGCTTGTATATAGGCCTCCGAGTGCCACTGTTAAATGTTTTGATGATTACACTGGTCAAAAAAAAAAATGCTACTGGGAAATAACATGTTTTCTAAACTTTATTTGGTATGCTGATTCCACATTTGAAGTCAGAATTGCTCCAGCACGTCTAGATTTTATGTTATACCTATATTCTTGTATTATATCCTTAGCGTACAAAAGCACACATAATAAGCCTGTACACTGCTTGTATGAAACCTATTCGGTGCATTTTTGTGTCAAATTTATTTTATTTATACCATTTTACCAATTTATTAATTCATTCAGCTTCATCCAGAGTGATTCTCTGTTAACCAAAAAATGTGTTCATAAATTGTATTAAATTTAATTAAGGAAACCCCTGCAATTTACACAAAATGAGTAGGTCTATCCAGCTTGTCTGTTTACCTCTATCAGAAGTGGAAGAGTATTGTTTTTGTATGCTTTTAGCATTCCATGGTAAAAAATCAACTGTTTTTACATTGAACTATTTATTGTTTCAGCTAATCATGAATCAGCATGTTTCAGCTAATCACAAAAAGTGTTTCTTCCACCACTTCATATTAAACTTGGCCTGATTAAAATTTTTGTGAAGGCAATGGATCATAATGGAGTGGATTTCAGTATCTCAAGGAAAAGTTTGGGGCAGTACAAACAGATGCAAAATTGAATGCTGGAATATTTATTAGACCCCAGATTTGAGAACTAAATTGTGCATGCATGATTGAATTTCAACCATTTCATTACGAGCTGTGTAGAACATGTCATTCTGTCATGTGCTTTTGAATTTTTAAAATTCATGCAATACTTGTTGAGATATTCTAAAAAATATTAGGGGGAACTTCGAAGTTGTGATGGGTGTATTATTAGTATCTACAATTCAAACAGTCTATATCAATGGATGACTTTGAAACAGTAGGCGGCAGCAGACTTAGCTCCTAATTTGTTTCCATTGCTCATTTAATAGTGCCCATTACATTTCGAACAATAACAAACATCAGTCTCCCGCCACCTACTGTCCCAAATAAACTCCCACTCACAGTCTCATCTACCACGTTCCCGCCGTCCGCCTGTCGATTGGGTATTGCCTACGTTTGGACGAGTTACTACTACTTGGACGCCTAAGGAACACACAATGCAACTTTTGTATACAATGACTACATTTAATGCGCATTTTCAGCTTATTTCAATAATTATATCATAACTTTCTTAACACTAAACAAAGAACTTGGGACATCAGTGCCCAATATTATCAATATATCCGAAACCCATGTCAGCGTTTTCGTCAAAAGCTTAACCTCTTGTTTCCGCGCAAGTTGTCGATGGATGATGTCATACTTAGCATCGTCACATCAATACAAAACATGCAGCATATGAAAGCCCGTAATGTGAATTAGTTTCTAAAACAAAGTACGTCATCATAACGTCAGTAAATATCATGTTATTCACATTTTAGTGTGACGTTGCGGGGTAAGACGTCTCGACCCTTGTGACAACTCGACACGAACATCTAGGATCCATGACAGCATTTGAGCTTTGTGACAACTCGACCTACACAAAACTCGACCATGAGTTGTCATACTGCATTTTCACATAAATACAAAACATGCAGCATGAAAAGCTCGTAATGTGACTTAGTTGTAGAACCAATTACCTCATCATTACGTCAGTAAATATTATTTTATTAACATTTTAGTCTAATCTGCGGGATGTATATATTGGCGAGAACGGACAAGTCGACCTAAACAAATAGTGTGACCCTGCGGGTTTAAGACATCTCGACCCTTGTGAAAACTCGACCCACGAGTTGCCATACATTTGGCATTTTCGCATACAAAACATGCACATAATGTTTTGAGGCTTTGCATGGTGGAATATCGATATCGTTTCGGTTTGCGGTAACACCATGTGTTTATCTCAACTAACATGAAGCTGAGGTACAGCTAGGTTCCGAAATTGGTTCTCCCTTGAACCTTTCTCACTTAACGAAGGTTGAGATACGAGTTGTGCGATACGGTTCTTTTCAGAACCTGTACCTCGGCTTCACGTTAGTTGAGATAAACACATGGTGTTACCGCAAACCGAAACGATAACAAAACATGCACCATATGAAAGGCCATAATGTGACTTAGTTTCTAAAACAAATACGTCAGTAAATTTTATTTCATTAACATTAATTAGTCTAATCTGAGAAGATTATGATGTAGTCAATATAAACTTCGAAATTTTATTGCTCCAATTTACCAACTATGGGTAGAATGCGGTGGTACCATCCTTTCTCACCCTTTATCACGATAGCAATAAAAAAAAAGTGCACGTTCTGTTGTCATTCAACTCTTGTCGGTGGTGGTTTTGCTGAAAGGGAAATTTCCATAGGGAACTGTACACGTTGTATGATTACGTGACGACGTAGTGTTTGTAACATAGCGCAAGCTACAGGGTTTGTACACATGGGTTGATTCTACAATACGATGTTCTTTGTTTTCGTATGTTTGAATCGTTTGAGAATTGTTGCACACATTTAATGGAAGGGCATTAACTTGATTGGTTACATCCTTTGCATTTATCCACGTACAAATTGTATCAAACATCTAGGGGACAAACAATGAAATTTGTGTGTACAATGGTTACAGTTCATGCATTTTAAATTTATTTCAATATATCGTAAATACTAAACAAAGAACTCAGTGTCCCAATAATCATCGAACACTTCGTTGCAATTTTGTACTATTACGGTAAATATCTGTACATACTGCAAAAAATAATGTCAATTTCGAACAATAACAAACACCTCATCAGTCTCCTGCCACCTACTGTCCCAAAAAACTCCTACTCACAGTCTCATCTACCCACCCGTCCTGTCGATCGGGTCTTGCCTAAAATTACGTTTGGACGAGTTAGTACTATTTGGACGCAAGGAACACATAGCTAGGCAGGAGGGGCCGATTGCACCAGGTTTGCTCCCTCTGCTCCCGGTCGCGTATTTTTTTTTACACCGCAGCGACGGGTTTTGTACGCATTTCGCCCTTGTGTCAAGACTATGAACCCATTCAGCACGCATGCGCGCGAAGGAATTTCGACACGCAAAAACCTACCATCAACGGAGAGGAATGGCTCCATGAGTTCCACTACTGCAGAGCGCCATGGTCGACTGCAGCTTGGAGTTTTCTATCGTCGCGCGCCTAGGGTTTCGTAGTCTCTCTCTCAAGACCGGAATTGGCACTTTTACTGCACAAAACCCGTCGATGCTGTGTAAAAAAAAAAAACGCCTCCCGGTCCCTCAATTGCGCCCTCTGCATTTTCCCTCGAAGGAGCACGCCGTCAAACGGACAATATGGAGGTGTGTGTAACTTAACAATAATTTATACTGTCTGCCCTTGACAATTACGATGTCTGCTCAGGACAAATATGAGATCTGCTCTTGCTACAACCTGACAATTATGATTTCTGCTCACTGAAGGTGTACGTTTTATGAATAGAGTACTCTTGCGATTTAAAGCATGTTGATAATAAAATAATTTCAAGTTAAAACAAGTGGTTTAGTAACAAAACTGGAGGAAGCCGTTATTGCTGACTACAGTTTTCTAAGGAACGATCAGTGACAGCCATATGACAGTCACCAAGTGACAGAATGCATTATCACGCAACGGTGCGAGCTGCTGTCGTGAAAAAAAACATATTTATATAATTATAGTTTTAATCATTTATATTTATGATTATATTCTAATTAATAATTAATAAAGTCTGGTGTATGATAAGTGTGTTTGTGTGAACTGGGTCCTAGATTTCACGTATTAGTGTTTCGTCACCGGGCAGGTAAGGGCGAGCTAAGACAGTGTGTGTGCGCTGGCGGACGGACGTGTTTTGTTCCCCGCTCTCGCTTTTTATTTTTAAGTCTTTTAATCCGTTTCAATCCTCGTTTTTTACTACCCATCCATTAGTGTGTTTTACGTCTTTTTAAAGCTTACTTCACGTTGTCCTTGGATTCTTGTGTTTTTTATACCTTAAGTGACTTTTCGTGGAGATTTTGATGTTTTTTAATCGTCTTTCAAACTGCTGAACTGATCTTGCCAACGACTTTACAGCATACAACTATGGACATCTGCCGTGTCGTCGCTTTTTTCTTCTGGCTTGCTGTTACTACCATCAACTGCAGCTCCCTCTTGCCTGGAAAAGAGCCTCACCTACCCACCCTTATTACTGCACCAAGACTGACCACCCACTCCCCGGTGAGTTCGTTCCATGTTTTAAGATCTTGTGGCGGGAAATTCAAACTGAACTATAGACTAAACATCTTAAATCAACCTAGGATTACTCAATGCATGTTGATGCTCTTGCTTTCCGGTGACATTCAGTTAAACCCTGGCCCTAAATCATACCCTTGTGGCATCTGCAGGAAGAGTGTAAAATGCAACCAAAAAGCAATGGAATGCGAGGATCTTGTCAGATTTGGTTCCATAACAAATGTACTGGTATGACCGACGCCCTATACAATGCACATACTCTGCATAACTCCTACTCATGGGTGTGCTGTAATTGTGGCCTGCCTAATTTTTCCAGTGCGTTGTTTGATGACATCAGCTTACCATTATCGAACTCATTTGACGTGTTATCTGAAACCTCAGAATCGTCTTATTCACCCTCCCATAACATCGGAAATCCTCGTTATAATTCCAGCCCGAAGCAGCAGAAATTTCACAACCGAAAGTTACCCCCTTGGCCTCGAAACGGAAACAAAAACAAGGACAAATCTCGGTCAAACCCCTCGCCGCTTTTGAAATTAATGAACATTAACTTTCAGAGTATTAAGAATAAAATCCCGGAGTTCCAAGCCCTCCTAGAAACTGTTTCCCCCGATGTTGTTTGTGGTACCGAAACTTGGCTGAACGAATCGATATACAGCAGTGAAATTATTCCAGACAACTATACTGTTTTTCGGAAGGATAGAAAATCTAGCTCTCCTGGTGGAGGCGTTCTGCTTGCCATAAAATCATATTTATTACCAAAACAAGAAATGAACTTACACTCATCAGACCACACAGAAACGGTTTGGGCCAGTATTAGAACGGGAAAATTCACCCTTTATTTTGTATTTTACCGAAACCACACTAGCTCTTCAGACGTTGATCTTTCTGCACTTAAGGACTTGGACAATATTCTGAGCCACTTGCCGTGTAGTAGCCAAATCTGGCTAGCTGGTGATTTTAACTTACCGGATATTGACTGGAACAGTAATCTTTTCATTGGCGGAGGAAGATATTCAGCCCTCAGTAAACTGATGTTAGACATAACGCAAGATAACTGCCTACAACAAATTATTACCGAAAACACGAGAGAAAACAATATTCTGGATTTGGTCTTTACAAACTCTCCATCTCTAGTTCAAAAAAATTATATTATTCCAGGTATATCTGATCACGACATTGTCTTAGTGGATACCCTCATTCAGTGTAAACGTAATAAACCTATTCGCAAGAAACTCTATTTATATGGGAAGGCTAACTTGAGTGAGATTAAAAAACTCCTACACACACACAATTCGTCCTTAACAGAAGAGGTTCTTTCTTCAATGTCAGTGGATGAACTGTGGGTTGGGTTTAAATCTACTCTCCTCTCGGCTATCGACCATCATACTCCATCACGAAATATACAGTCTACCAGTAAACTACCTTGGGTTACCAAATCACATCACCGAGGTATACTGCGAAAACGGAAATCATATGATAAAGCTAAAAGAACTGGCTCTGTGACTGACTGGATCAATTTTAAAACTCTTAGAAGATCCTCTGATAGATCTATTAGGAAAGCCCGGCGAAACTACATTTATAACATTGGAGAAAACCTTACTTCCAATAACCCTAAACCATTCTGGAGGTACATCAAATCAATTAGACAGACGGCTGTTGGAATCAACACTCTTTCTACTCCAACTGGACTTGTCACAGAACCTAGGCAGAAAGCTACAGTGCTGAATCAACAGTTTAATTCTGTCTTCACCAAGGAGGATCTCACCAATATTCCAAACCCTGACTTATCTGCAACTCTACCCGTTGAAATGATTCAAATTAGTGTAGAAGGAGTCGAGAAGCTACTCAAAAATCTTAACAGTCAGAAAGCCTCCGGCCCTGACGGCATTCCAGCAAGAGTACTCAAGGAATACTCGAACAGTATAGCACCAATTCTTCAGAAACTGTTCCAGAAATCCTTGGATACCGGAACCCTTCCAGCCGACTGGAGAGCAGCGAATTTACACCTGTCTATAAAAGGGCGACCGCTCAAACCCGGCAAACTATCGTCCTATATCATTAACATCAATTTGTTGTAAAATACTTGAACATATCATTCACTCTCATATAATGTTACACCTTGAGGATCATCACATCTTATCTGATGAACAACATGGTTTCCGAAAGGAGAGATCGTGCGAGACCCAACTTATCAATGTTGTAGATGACATCACAAGATGTCTAGATTCCCAAAGCCAAATGGATCTCATCATAATGGATTTCTCAAAAGCATTTGACAAGGTCCCTCACCAGCGTCTATTAAGTAAACTGCAAGAAGTGGGTATCCAGGGTTCCCTATTAAAATGGATTGAATGTTTTCTTACTACCCGCACCCAACAAGTTGTCATAGAAGGACAGTCATCCGCCCCCACCTATGTTTCATCTGGTGTCCCACAAGGTATAGTCATGGGTCCTCTTTTGTTCATCTTATATTTAAACGACCTTCCAAAAACTCTGACTTCTCGGATTAGAATGCTCGCAGATGATTGTGTCATCTATCGTGAGATGACATCATTTCCTGAGAGTGCCGAACTGCAGAAAGATATACAAAAACTACAGAACTGGGCTTCTAAATGGCAAATGGAGTTTAATGCCTCCAAATGCTACTGTATGCAGATAACACATAAGAAATCACCACTCAACACGTACTACTTACTTAACGATCATGTTCTGGAAAACGTCGTTTCCCATACCTATTTAGGTGTACATATAAACAGCAAACTGACTTGGGCACAACACATTGGCAAAGCGGCAACAAAGGGAAATCAGATATTAGGCCTCATCCGTAGAAATCTCTACAGCTGTTCTCCACGAGTCAAAGAAGCAGCCTACAAATCATTAGTTCTCCCTCGCCTAGAGTATTGCGCTATAATCTGGGACCCATTTCACAAAAAATACTTAACCCAACTTGAAGCACTTCAGCGAAGAGCTGCAAGGTTTGTAACGAACAATTACACCAAGACAGATAGTGTTTCCTCAATTATCTCAACACTAGGCTGGAGATCTCTTGAGGAACGCAGAATGATCTCACGCCTCTCCTTACTGTACAAATCAATTCATCATAAAGCCGCAATAAATTCTGACCATCTTCATAATATTCAAAGAACAATGACTGGAGTACAGACTCGCACAACGAAATCAGTATCCTTCATACGAAAGCCCGTAAACAAAGACTGCCACAAATATTTATTTCTGCCTAGAACTACAGCAGAGTGGAACCTTCTCCCAGCATCTGTGAGAGAGGCTCCCTCACTTAACATCTTTAAGCAAAATTTACAAAAATTAAACCTCTCAGATATCAAAAGCAGAGCTTATTATAATTAGAGTCACCCAGCCCACACACCTGCAACCTGTACATCCCTAAATGGGAGATTGTTTGCAGTATTTATCCAGATCCAGAAGACGTGTTGACATCGTGATGAATGGAGTTGTCTGTGTGACGTCACGGACAAGTCTGGACGAGTCGTTACTTACGTATTCAAAATTGACTGTCAGCGGACTGGACGCAGAGTCAGCGGATTTTGTTGAACAAACGACTGCCTTAGTTACCGACCGGTTGGCAGGCCTAACCGCACGAGTTTTACGTCACTGGCATGAATATCAATAGCTTCTTTCATATGCTAATCGCAACCTGTCCGCTGAGTCGGCAGACTCCGCTGAGTTCAGTGAAACCCCCGCAATGGCTCTTTCACAGCCAAGTTTCTGAACTATAGATTTGGTGGACTCCTTTTTTATAAATTGGCGGCCAGCTAAAACGCATACAACGGATTTATCACATCAGTTTTTAATCATTCACGGAGAGATACCGCTATCGTGTTTTTAATGAAGAATTGATGTCCGGGTCGGTTTTATCTCGTTCATTACGAGTTATTTGTTGGCATTTCAAAGAAGTTTTTCTAAATATGTATGGTAATTTTAGTTAATCACTTTCGAAGGATCGCCAAGATAACTTCGATCATTATTTAGCTCAATGACAGTGAACGATTTCCCCTGTATCGCATCGCAAAATGCGATGTAATTTGGGCAATCTGCGATGGAATTTCAAACAATGCATCGCAGATTTTGCGATACAAATTTCGACAGATTTATAAACATTTTTGAAATCATATTCACAAACCTTTCCCGAAATAACGTTTACATGTATATTTCCGACCAAAAAATATCGAGCTATCCGTCCCGACTGGGTTTGTTTCCGTGTGGCCAGACCACGCCGGGGGTAAGTCCGTGCGACGTACGTGTTCAACGATGACTTTACGCCGACGCGACGGTGTTGATGCAACAGTAAACACAACTTTATTTTCCAGCAATCCGTAAAGGTTTTTTCCGCAATGCCTAAAATTCTATGTGCATGCATTATTTTTCTGCTGATGAATTAACTACGAGCGAAATTCCCGAAATGGAAAACACGCAACAACCGCCCAGTTTTTTTTTTTAGCTTCGCACGTGTTTATTTTTTCTTCTCCTGAGTTTGGGGGTTGGAACATTGAGCAATTGAGCCACCCCCTATACACAATAGTACCGTGTTCAGTTCACACGTGCGCTTTCATACGATCACTACAGCCGTGTTCAACAAACTCTAGAAACGTTACTAACTTTGTTTTATAATAAATGTTTTTGAAAATTAACAAAATGAGCATTCATTTATATATGTAGTGGTGAGATTTAGAATCATTTCGGCACACAATGTGATCGCGCTTTCAACCACTCATTTTCCTGACGAATTTTTAATAATCCAAATCAAGCTTGATCATACCACAAAGTAACGTTACACTCGGCGAAATTCACTTTGAAAAGCACCCGAACATGTCGCAGTCGGCAATTTATTTTCGTGATATTGCCTCTGTTTTAGCGATCGATAATAATGTAAACAAAAAAAGAAAATGGACGGAGGACTAACTTTCATGAATGATTGCAATTTGGCAAAATAACGGTTACACTAATTTCCGGACACTAAAAATTTTTATTTCTGGTAAAATTTGGACAGTCATATTATGAACCAAACGACAGTAAAGCCTTAAAAAACAACACCTTTACCTATGCACACTACATACTGTAATTTTAAGCATTTTTAAATTTGCTACACAAAATTCACAGATTGCTATACAAAAAAATTATTTTGCTATGCAAATTCAGTTTTTGCATCGCAGTTTTGCTATGCAAAATTTTTGAACGAAATCGTTCCCTGATTAATTCAATTAAATAAGGAACGATAATTTTCAGCTCGCGCAAGGACGACTAGATGATCAGGCAATTGTTATTTTTCCCTATGGTTGAAATCCATGATGTTGCCATGACAGCACTGTTACCAGGGTTGCACCAAAACAATAAGTGCCTTGTTAGATAAGTTAGCGATGCCGACCGAGTATTTAAATATATTTATCGGGCTCATACATCACCGAATGAGAAAAATGTCCAATCAATGAACAATATAGTAGATGGGCGAGTATCTGTAAATATGATTGGTTGTTCCATGAGTCAAAGTCCTTATAATACGCCCACTTTTTTCAGGTATCCAAATTTTCCCACAGTTGTTTTGTCCTAGGTGCGGTGCCGACATTTCCAGAAATCAGAACATCCAGGTCTTTGGAACACTGCCAAGAAGAGTTGACACTACTGAAACTATTTGACTGTTTACTGCTCTACACATTTTATATGGAAATGGAAACCCTGGGTACTGGTCACCCCGAAAAATAATAAATAAATGTACATACATGTCCTCAATGTGTGTGTATGTACAAGCAGAAGTGGTCAGACCTATAACAAATTAAAAGGAAGGATTTTGAAGCATTTTAATATGTTCAGACACATAATTCCACCCAAATAGTTTTTGACACACTTTAGGAATACTCCTTATCTCAGACAGACGGAATTATTGACGATTTCTTTGTAGTTAAATATTTATCTTCAAACGAATTCCTCCTCCAAGCTGCTGGAAATGTAGTTGTAATACGATACGTTCATGATACTCAATAAAGTCAAGGAGGCCCAGGGATTTACCAATCGTGGGACAACAACTATGTTTTAAAAATTTAAATTACTTGTACCCATTATTAAATATATTCTGATGGACGGGGGACAAAAATAATAATAATAAAGCATTATCATTAGCGTCCCTAACAAAAACATTATTCAGGTTTCACTTTTATACTTGCAGACTAGGGCTTTTACCCTGCACCGGATAAATTCCCTATCCCTGTTGCCTGGGAAAAAACTGCAAAGAACAGACAAATATGCATGAGCTTTTATTGGCGTAGTGCTTCTTCAGATTTGTCGGAAATCCAAAAGAAATATTTTTTGTATTCTTTTAAATATACCCGGTGTATATTCCTCCCTACAATAAATTTCCCTAGAAGAAATGATTGACAGTTCCATTGTTGTTCCAGAATGTTGGTTTGTCGACGCAACACTTTGAGGTTCCGGAAATCGCCGCACAGAGACCTAAACATCAATGAACTCTATGAAGTGGGCGTTTGCAATAAAGATTGTGTTGGTAAAAAAAGAAACACCCATCAGATTTAAATGTGTGACTGGGAATCGTTCCCGGCAGAAAAAAAATGTGTAATCATTTCTGCACTGTTTTATAGGTGACGATAAATCTAAGGAGACATTGCCTTACTCCCCGTCCTACCCCAGCCCCATGCGTATTTAGTGTTTAAAAATGTTCCCGTTTAAACAAAATAAATACAATCTTTTAAAACTATTGACCCCGGAATGACAAGGCTGGATAACGCCACATCCTTAACAAGTGATTGCAACTTAAAAGTTAGAATCAAAAATAATTAAACATCGCCCCCAAAATTTGTGTTTTTATATTTTACTTACAATTTTTATGCCCAAAAAAGTCTCCGGTTTCTGGTCTCCGCGCGCGTCGCCTAAAACTCACGAGTCGGCATTTTTAACTTTCTTTTTTTGCTATGGAGTGTCGTGGCCGAGCGGTCTAGCGCACCGAACTCAAGTTCTGGTGTTGCCAGCAGCAGGGTGTGGGTTCGAGCCCCGGTCGTGACACTTGTGTCTTTGAGCAAGGTACTTAACCATAATTGCTTCGTCCTTCGGATGGGACGTAAAGCCGTAGGTCCCGTGTGTTGTGTAATGCACGTAAAAAGAATGCGCCTTGAGCACCACTTAGTTGGTGGATACGTGCGCTATATAAGTCTACACATTATTATTATTATTATTATGAAACGATGTCCAAATATAGCCGAACGGGAGACTTTTTTTGTCCACCAGCGAAACAATCATAAATGCTCTACATTATTTCTGCAGTGTTATTACCTGCATGGCGGAACCCCTGCACCATCGGTGTCATTGCTGATCCATTAACAACCTCACTCATTTTATTTAATACATTCACATAATGTGCTTAAGTTTTCATATTTAGTTTATTAAACCAACAATTTGTTTTTTATTCAGTAAAATATGTTGTAAATATTTGTTAAATATTTGATTGTTAGAAACTATCATTTCCATTGGCCTTAAAACCTTCGATATGCCTGGAGAATAAATACATTCATTCCAACGAGAATGATTGACAGCTCTACTGTTAATTTATGCCGAATTCATAAACCATCAAAAGCATTCTTGCTGGAAACCGCCATACCAAAATTGTTGAGGATAATAATGTGATAATAACGCTGAAGATATCTGTGGACAGAACTTTTGTAGAAAAAACAGTTTAAAATGAATACAGGAATAAAGAGGACAGCACAGTTCTTTATAACCGTTTAGCATCATAAATGTAAGTAGTGCTAGCGAACTAAGTAATGGCCGGCGCGTAATCTAGGAACAAACACAGACGCAATCTGGGGGAAAATGCAGATAGCGGGCAAGGAACATTATTATGGTTTCGGCAAGCGGCTGCCAATCGTGCGCCGGAGATCGGACTTGAAAACCCCTGGTTAATTCCAGCCGTCGTGATCGGCTGAAAAATCAGACGTGGCGGGCCATGGCGGGACGTCGCATTTTAAAACGATCCAGGACATTTGAAGCCACAAAAACCACCGATAATCAGGAAAAGAAAATAGGGTCGATTTGTTAACAAGTTTGGCGAAGATACTATGAAGATATAATGGCCGTCGAATGGACGAAAATAATAACGGAAGTTGATCGAACTTTTTGCGTGCGCGCTCGAGTAAACCTCAACAAAAGCATCAACGGAGTCCGCTGAGTACGCAGATGAATAAATTGGACGTTGGAAGTCTTGAATATTCATTAACTAACAAAGGGCCTGAGCCAGGCCAGCCTCATTAACTCGGCTAGGCATGAGTGCACTCGGGCCGTTCTGTCAGCGGACTGTCCGACCCTTAGCAACACGGACAGTCCGCTGGATTTACGCGGAGTCAATATTGAATACGTCCCTTTATTGCGCTCTGAATGGTCAATCGTCCATTGTGCTGTGTTTTGATTGGATAATAAAGTTTAACCCAAAATAATTTACGCTGCCAATTTGACTGTTGGTGTCTGAAACTAATAAAAGGATAACTGTTTGACCCTTACGACTCATTCCATACCCCGGACGACCCGAGAGAGAGAGAGAGAGAGAGAGAGAGAGAGAGAGAGAGAGAGAGAGAGAGAGAGAGAGAGAGAGAGAGAGAGAGAGAGAGAGAGAGAGAGAGAGAGAGAGAGAGAGAGAGACTTTTTTTGACTTTTCAATGAGATTCTTTATTTACAATTCAAAAAACAAAGTCAAATTTTATAATAAAAGAATAGTAAATTAAAACAGAACATTTTGCAATTTGGAAAACATTAATACAGTTTTAAGTAAACAGAAAAGACCAAATATTCGGTACATGTAAACATGTAATAGAAACAAAAATATTTTAGTGTACAGATACAATACACATTTTAAATACAAATTAATAAAGTGAATACTTTAACCAATATAAGTATAAAGCTCCTCAGAAAAAGAGAAATACAAAGAAAGGAGAAAAGAAAGAAGAGGAAAGGGGTTCCAGTGCGGAGGGTGCGGCAACACGTTTTTTGGCGTGAGCCGAACCCACCGTGGTTCCCCTGAGGTGGGGAAGCCACTGGCGTTACTGGTGTGGGCCTTATATCCCACTCCAGTGGCTTCCAAGGATAAGAGAAAGAAAAGAAAAGAGGAAATCGGATAGGAGGAGCAAATTTAGTAATTCTACCGGGTTTAAATCAGCCATGTCAGCTTGTCATTAATGATGATGAACAAAGTATTATTTATATTCCATTTTTTAAGAAATTCATCATCATTATTGACAAGCATAAAATAGTTGTATTCGAAAATAACTTTGTTTTTGATACGGTGAGTAAAAATTAAAAGAGGATCAATGAAATTAGAGGTTCGGTAAAGATTGTATATGACATATTTGCAACTGACGATAAGGTAGTTTGACAGGCGCACCGCCTCTCTATTGCGGCCCTTAGCACATGGGATCAAGGCCCAGTAGAGGTCAAAGTTCAGAAGTAGGTCAGGAAGAAGCCGGTGAAGAAGACTGTGGAGACAGTTGAGAAGAGGTTGAACAGAGGGACACGTGATGAATAGATGGCAGATCGTCCCCTTGTCTCCGCACCATCCACATGTTGAAGAGATGGCCGGGTTGAGATGATGTAGAACTTGGAGTGACGGTAGGATGTTGTGTAGTAGTTTATATTGTAGGTCCCCCTCTTTTTGGAAGTTGGGGACTGTAGATGCTATTCCATTGTATGTTTGTGTTGCTGTCCAGGACTCCGTTTTGATGCCAGTGTGATGTTTCTGTGGAAGGATGCGAGTTGAGATTTGTGTTGATGACATTGTAGATCGTTTTGGATGGTGCGGAGATGGCATTGTCCAAGTTGTTGATGATGACGTTGAGGGGACGATCTGGTTTAGATGGAACATTTTGTAGCGCAGAGACAGGTAGGTGAAAACCCTCTCGTCGAATAGAGAGGAACAGTCTGATGAGTATCGTGTGCATCGAAGAAAGCTGGTTTTGAAGAAGTCGAGAAGATGGAGGACGAGATGTACTAGAAGAGGAGATGATGTCATTGGGCTGGTGCCACGATCCGGAAGTGAAGTTGAGAAGATCCCTCACCAGGCCGACCCCACGTGTCGAGAGCCGCTCAGAGAGGGATACGCCGTCGTCAGTTGCATTTTGAATTAAAGGAATATTTATGGGTAAATTAATGACATGGCTGACTGAGTCGTGTATTATTTCTAACCGAGCTCCAGACAACCTCCAGGCACGCATGATCTCACCATAAAAAGAAGGTAATCCAATGTCAAAAGGGGTCTGTCTTCAAATAGAAGAGATGGAAGTCATAATTTAGTTTTTGTAGCGACGGAGGTGATTTTGAAGAAAAACAAAGAGGAATGAGAATTACCTTTAAGGTAACGAAAGAGACGCGTTAATCTAAAGGTGAGAACTCGTGCCTGGAGGTTAACAAGGCCGAACCCCCCTTTGTCAGGTTTCTGATACACAATTTGCTCTTTAAGGCGGTGTCTCTTGTTGGACCAGACGAAATCAACCAGCCGCCGTTGGAGTTCACTTAGAAATCGTCTGGCGGAGCGAGTGCCGCCAGACAATGAAAGGTTTTGATGCGGCTAGCTGGTTGGCAATCAAGACTCTCCCTTTTAAAAGAAAGGGAGGTCGAGATGCCAGACCAGCTAGCGAGGGTTTCGGATAATCGGTTTTTACAAATAGTCCAGTTTTTGTCAGTGTATGTTTTGGTGTTTCCTAAGTGAACTCCGAGGAACGACAGGCCATCGTCATTCCATGAAAAATTAAGCGGCCGGTCGCCTCGTCCGATCCAAGATCCCGCCCACAACCCCTGGGATTTTCTCGTATTTAGGCGCGCGGCAGAGGCGCGAGCAAAGAGATCGTAAGTGTCTTTGATCGCGTCAAAGCCGCGTTCGGAGGTGACAAAAACGGAGACATCATCTGCATACGCAGACACCGAGCAAGAGACGTCAGCGTCGGGTATTCGGAAACCGTCGTCCCCGACTTCGCCCCTTAGGCGATTTAGAAAAGGTTCAATAGCAATCGAGTACAGCAGTCCCGAGAGTGGGCAGCCCTGACGGATGCCCTTCTCAACGGAGAAGGGGGCCGTCAGAGAACCGCAGATTTTGACCAAACTCTCGGAACCGCTGTACAGGATTTTTATGTAGTCGAGGAAACGGTCTCCGAAGCCCATAGCTCTCATGGTGTCGAAGAGGTAGTCGCGATCAACTTTATCGAACGCTTTTTGCTGATCGAGGTTGACCACGGCTAAAGGGACATCATTTTCATTGGCATATTCGATGATGTCCCTTATCAGACCTACGTTGTCATGGATTGAACGTCCAGGGACGCAGTAGGTCTGATCCTCACCTACGACGCTGCTGATGCACTCTTTCAGTCTGTTAGCGAGCAACCTTGCAAGGATTTTGTAATCATTGTTTAGAAGGGAGATTGGCCGCCAATTGGCTATGTCGGCCAGATCTCCCTTCTTGGGTAAAAGAGTAATTACCGCCCTCCTGAACGAACGAGGAAGCCCGCCGGTGAGAAAAGAATAATTTAAAACAGAAAGTAGGTCGTTTTTTAGAATATTCCAAAAAGTTTGATAGAATTCACCAGACAGGCCGTCCAGGCCAGGCGTTTTATCCTTGCTAAGTTGGCCAACAGCTATTTCTAATTCCTCTAGAGACAGAGGACGCTCCAGGTCCTCTGCCTCTACAGGATCAAGACGAGGCAGGTCCCTTAAAATGTTTTCGCGGGCGCCCTCATCGGTCGAGTTTTTAGAATAGAGGTTTTTGTAGAAATTTGATACATGATTTTTTATGACAGAGATATTTTGAGTAATTTCTCCAGAATCCAAACGGATTCTGGAGATAGTTTTAGAACGGGATTTAGATTTTTCAAGATTAAAAAAGTAAGAAGAGGAGGTATCGACCTCGCTGACATGTTTGAATCTCGACCTGATAAGGGCGCCCTGCGCTCGATTTTTTAAGATAGAATTAAGTTTTTCTTTTTGTTCTAAGAGGACCTGCCTGGTCTCCGGTGTGATTTCCGGCGCAGACTGAAGGTCGTCAATAGTCCGATTTATTTTAAAAAGAGCTTCGCGTTTCTCGGAAGCAATTTTTTTAGAAAACATTTGAGTAATTATTTTGATGTGGGACTTGCCAAAGTCCCACCAAGAATTTAAATTGGGGAAATCGGACTGTTTTTGACGCCATTCTCCCCAGAAACAAGTTATAATTTGTTTGTATGCTTCATCCTGAAGAATTGAATTATTAAAATGCCAGTAGGCGCTACCCCGGAAATTAGCCGAGGGTAGTTGAATTTTTAAAGAAATAGCGGAGTGATCAGAAAGAGAACAGGGTGTTATTTTGCACGAATGAATAGAGGATAACATATCAGGATGAAGATACAAACGATCTAACCTGGCTTTGGAAACACCACAATCCCTGGAAGGGTTATTCGCAGCCAGGTAAATTGTTGTTTCTGGGGATTCAGTCTACGCCAAACATCACACAGAGAGAGTGCACCAACAGTTTCCTTGAGAGCTGCTGCGACTCTGGATCTACGCTCGGTGGGCGCATGCAGACGGTCCAATGCAGGATTTTCCGTGCAGTTAAAGTCACCTCCGACCACAACGACACCGTCACTGTCACAAGAGGATAAATGTTTAGAGAAAGAATTAAAGACTTTAAAAGCAAGAGAGTCGCTCTGGGGTACTAAAAATTATAAATGTGGAAAAGAGTTTCATTGGATTTAGTTTTGTATAAAGAAGATGTCCTGGAAAAATGTTAAGATTTGAAATAATTTCTAAATTTTTATTATTAACGAGTGTAGTTACCCCAGAGCCATAAGAGTTGGAAGGGGAAGAGATAGGAGTAAAGGGCCATAGGCTCCAGCAGGAGCTTATTTCCGTAAGGTTATAAGTCTCCTGCAGGAGCACTATGTCGGAAAAGGGAAAGAAATTTTCAAAATAAGCATGTATGGCGGCATTTTTGGTTGGCATTGAACAGCCGCCTGTGTTCAGGGAAATCAGTGAGTGTCATTGCGACCAAACTAATCAAGACTCTCATAAAAGAAAAGCAAAAGAAAATCATTTATCTAAAGTCTTGATCAGCTTGGTTACGCGTTGTTGTAGGCCTCTGTTGAGGAGTGGGTTGCTGCGTAGCGGTTTGAGTTGTTTCACAAGTCCGGGCACATTAGCAGTGAATCTCTTGGCCACCTCGATAGGTTTTTTTCGATTTTTTATGGAGGCCAAGAAATTCATGAGCTCTTTAGAAGACAGAGGACCTTTTGTGTTGGAAAGGCAATCAGGCACCGCCTCGTCTTCGGTAGTCTGACTGTCTTCCCACATGTCATCTTGGTCGTTCGTCGACGAGGCCGGGGTAGAGACAAGGAGGATTGTGAATTAAGGACTTGGTTAAGGACTTGGGTGATGGAAGGAGTCGACTGTCATGGGCATCGCCACCTTCTTCACAAGTTTACGTGGAGGAGAGGGTGGTTTTAGAGGAGTGAGAACTGAAGTATTTGTAGGAGGGGATTGAGTGGAAGATTTCCTTTTTGAGACGACATCAGAAAAAAGTCTAGATGGTGGAGGTGGCGATCCCCAGACAGAGCAACCGGGTTTGGATGGGGTGTGGATAGGTTGAAGGGCGGAAGAAGGTTGGGAGGGGAAAGGGAGTGGTGGGAGTGGTGGGAGGGAAGGGAGGATGGGGCCGCGGATGACGCAGGGGCCACGGACGGCGCAGGAGCCTCAGACGCCGGAGAAACCGCGGGCAAAGAAGGCCCCACAGACCCCGCCGAGCCGCCCGCACGAGCCGAGCCTCCTGCCCCGGACGAGGGCCCAACCCTGTTGGGCTCCCGCCGGAACGAGAGGCCGACGCGCTGGACCCCGCACCAGCACATGAGGCACTTCCAGTTGAAGCACCCCCGACACCGGCGCGGCATGTCCAGCCTTCGCACAGGCGGCCCCGACAGGGCCTGAGGGCCCCCAGAACCCGCAGCGGTCCGAACACCCGAGGGCCCGCACGATCCGCATCCCCTACGGAATCCAGCGGACCAGGTTGTTTGGAGACTTTAGATGGGTGTTTAGGATCGGATTTTTTTTGGTTAGTGGGCTTATGGACGAAGGTGGGTGGTGGGTTTAAAGGATTGGTCTCGTTTTTGTCAATGTCATCGGTTCCCTGTTTCTTACAAGCACGGCTAATGTGGCCGTACTCACCGCATGAAAAGCAACGTACGACTCCGTCGACAGAAACACGCGATAATGTGTGCCTAAATACAAGATATTTATGTGCTCAGGCGGAGTGACGTTCGGTTTAAGAAGAACATGCACTTGCCGCCTGAACGACATGATATGTGACAGATGTTTTCCTGAAACCCAGGGGAATGGACCTTACCTGAGACACCACTTTGCAGAAAGATGACAGGTTGTGTATCAGTACCGTGTTCAGGATCTCTGGATAAACATTAGAAAGCGTGAACCGGGTGGTTGGCTGGACCAGTGGGTTGAGCTCGATGAAGCTGCCATCGTGGGTCAGTCCGTTTTGGACAGCCTCGACGACAGCCTCCCTCGAGCTCAGATATGCTGCTATTCGACCGTTTGAAATCCTGGAAGCTGATAACACTTGTGCATTTGAAATTTGGTTAACCAGTGAAATGAGATATTGGCGTACGGAGACTGTGTCCAGCGCTTTGAACACGATTCCATTGTCCCTGGTAAGTGGGCTATTACCAGGAACAATAGAAACGCGTTCACCACCCTTGCTCACACTTGGCTGATTTTGAATAGGCCGTTGCGCCTGACTGGCCATGGTGACCAGCCAAAGCACCAAAAACGACAAAAATTTGAAAAAAAGAACCCAGAAAAACACGAAAACAGTTAAACCTGACAATTTGAAATTCGCCCTGTATGATGTATGAACAATAAGAGTAAGATTAATATAAAATTTGTAACCGTAAGATGCGTAAATCTCACAAAAATCTACTGTTTCCTGGACCTCGATAAATACACGACCTACCCGGAGAGAGAGAGAGAGAGAGAGAGAGAGAGAGAGAGAGAGAGAGAGAGAGAGAGAGAGAGAGAGAGAGAGAGAGAGAGAGAGAGAGAGAGAGAGAGAGAGAGAGCTGACTTCTGCTAGAATATACGTTGGTGTATAGTGTATCTCCCATAAAATGGCTGAACTTTCCAATCTTAATTCAACCTACGATGCTGTATCGATGTCAGTGTAGCGCCGCCAACTTCCCCAACATCTCTGTTGGATAGTGGACCGTTTGACTGTGTGAAAAACTTACACATGAGCAAGTCAAAAGCGGATGGGGTGAAGCTTACAGTTCGACTGAGGGTAGATGTTACTTCTACAATATATTTACCAGAGAGAGTGTTTGGTCCATCCCTACCACCATACCGATCCAGCGTGAACAGAGAAGACTGGTTGACTCAACCGGAGTGGACATTCTGGCGGCCGCTGTGAACGAGTTGACCGGTAATTCCTCTCAGGCGCAGGCAGACAACCATGGGGTTTCGGGTTCACCCTACGTGAAGGGAAAGGACACCGTCAAGAGAAGCTACAGCCCGGACCCCGAAGAGGTGGACAACCAGAAGAATGCCAAAAGATTCAAGATCGGAGGTGAGCGTTACGCTTATGTAAAACGTTTCAAGGGGCGCCCCTACGTTAATATCAGGGAGTATTATTGGAACATGAACAAGACCCGATTGCTGGCTGGGAAGAAGGGGTTGAATCTCACCACCGAAGAGTGGATGATGCTGGCCGGACAGAGCGCCGACATTACCAAAGCCCTGGGAACAGTGTAAACACAGCTCTTTATTAACTTTTCTTTGTTTACTACTCATTCCAAGTGACATTGAACCACCCGCCAGCGTTGATATCGTAGAAGACGCATCACCCACCAGAATGGTTATCAAAAGAATTCTGACCAAGATGGTTACGGATAACACACGGTACTAAAGCTCGTGTATGCTGCTCATGAACAACTAGGCTGTGAAGGATGTGAGGATAACTAGCCGAGTCTGTATGATCATGAGTGTGTGTTTTTCGGTATGCCTCCGCCATGCCGTCTATGTATCTGATTATTACGAAGAAGCGGTGGAGCTTGTAGACGCAGACAAAGTTGTTGACGTTCTTGACGCAGTTAACACCTATCTAAATGTTAGTGAATAAAGCGACGAGGGATTGGACATTGATAAACATTCTATGATTAGGGAAATCCTAAATGAGTGGAGGGCGGACCCTGACGACATTGCCCGTTCGTTCTACTCTACGTTTTTTAACAATTTAACGGAACTGATTGGTAGCACTATTGAACAATTGGATGCATAATGTATCGTTTACTTTGAGATGTCTCCATCGAACAAGTTTATTGTGTGAAATCGTTTTATTCTTTTTTTAATTGTTTATTAATATTGCTAATGGATTGATTAGAATTAAAGTTTTTTTGTTTTAATGTAATATTGTAATTGGTTTTGAAAATATCAATGATGTTCTTTAAATTAATAAATAAACAACAATCATAACATTGTGTGTATTACTTTTGTTGAAATAGTTTAAAAATAAATGTGATGAAATATAACACTGTGTATTTGTGTGTTTTATTTTGGTGTCATTGTATGTAAAGACACAGATTAGTGTTTGTGTCGGGAATGGGTAGGGTAGAAGAGGGTAAAGGGTTGTCGTTATGTCATAGGGAGTTGGATAGGGTTAACGATAGGGGTAAATACAAACACGCATAATAAAAGACAACAAGAGGTGCCTAAAACCAACCGGAATTCATCAGAATTCCTTTAGTGGTCAACGGGCGATATACAGTTCTGGTTTCAAGTATTTTATTCATCATCAAAACATACAATACAAATTTATGAAATGGTGATTATCAATAAAATTAAAGAACAAAATTATAACGCATCAGCTGACTACGGTTCTTTAAACAAAACAAACCCTACTTGGTAAAAGAAACTTGATGTAACAAAGCCCTAGATATTTGACGTATAATAAATTGTTCGTCATACACTTTTGGTTTAATACGAGGAAAGTGTTTCCTAATAAAGTTATTTACATCCAAATCATTATCCTTTGTATCCGACGAAAACAATTTGTTAATCTTGTTCATGCTCAGTTCTCGGCATCGATGTAAAAGGAAGAAGATGACGTACTGTCCACAGACGGTTGACAAAGGTCCCTGAAGACGGCGTGTGTTCTAGATGGTGTATTTCACATTCTTTGAAGGAAATGTTCAATCTGCGGTACCTTGGGATGTAGTCCGTATGAGTCAAAATATTCACCCACACCATCTCGTGTAATGTAGATTGCCACCCAGTGTTCTCCTGGCTTATCCGCAGGGTCTGTATTAATGACAATAGCACTGGGGTGTGGAACAAACTGCTTCGGAAGTTGGTCACAGGCAAAAACTCCTCTGAAGAAATGCTTGGTGAACCGGTCCCGTTTCAAAATAGAACTTATCTCCAAGCTATTCATGATGTTCGGTCCGTTTTGACCTAACTGGCGTAGTCAAAGATGATGTTGCGAGCCTGGTCTATTTCCAGAATGTTGTTGAACTCTGCATATATGATCACGTTGACTATCTCATCCAGAGGACTTGCAAAGTGTACGTCGAGTCGAAGGTTGCCGTGTCTGACTAGATTTAAGTGTCCTCCAATAGATAGGTCGGGGCTCAGATCAAACGCGTACAGTGCGTAACCTCCTTTGTACTCCTCACGAGTGATGGTATTACCTTCGTCTTGGTACATTTTATCTGTACCCGAGAAGAGGGTTTGGTAGGCTCGGATGTAGTTCCCTTCTGGCGTGTTGAAATTAGGTTTCAGGGGTGTGTATGGGATTTGTTCTCCATCTATGTGTACGGTTAAATAGTTCACGTTCAAATGCTTAAAGTTATAAACGGGTTTTTACCATATCGTCCGTTGAAAGCTTCGGTGGTCACGCAACCCACCACGATACGGCTTGGAAGTTGTCCGAGAAACACGTGATCCTGAGTGAGTGATAGATTACCCCGTGGGACAGACACCATCTTGCAAAGATTCTGTTTTATGGGGTACTTCGCGGTTCCTTTTTCCAAAGCTTTCATGTGTCCAAGCATAACCCCAGAACTTACTTTTACTTTTCTGACAAACACAGACGCGTTTTGTACCACTACTTTGTAACCAGGGTTGGTTCCCGTCGCCATGAGACAGAAAGCGTCACTGCTGCGGATCAGTTTAAGTTTTACGTCCACACCATTTAACATGTGTCTATCTTGGAAGAAAATATCGCTGTGTATAGGTCCTATCATATCCACCACGTTGCTCTTCTTGATGAATTTGTACCTTTTCTTCAGACCTTCATGACTTCCTCGGCTACTGCCGAGGGATCACCATTATCAAACCTTCCCACGGTATCCTTGTAAAACAAAGAACCCGTGAGCTGAGATGCCTTGGCATCACTGCCGTAACTCAGTAGGGTTTCAATCATCGCTCGGTATAGGGGTAGGTGGGTGTGGAGGGAGAGATTAAACAGTCGTTAAGACTCACGTCGATCTGATTAAACAAAGATTGTAAAAAATAAATTCACGGGACCAACATGGTCAGCATCAGTAAGGTTGGTGCCGTCTGCCTTTGTTACTTTTGCCTTGATGTAAAGTTGGGTTTGGTTGAGATCCATGTTATTCCTCACCCGATCCGGGAATGAAAAATTCAATGGGTCCACCATCAGATATGGTAGAAATAGGGTGATATTCGACCCATTGTCCTTTATCAATACCGTACTAGTTTGGGTGGGTGGCATTGAAAACAAATCCAACTCGGATTTGGTGCACTCGCACGAGTGATTATGTAACAGTGACATGACGATTCACAAGGTCTTGTTGATAAGAATACTAATCAAAAATGTCAAACGATCTTTTCGCTCGCTTGCCAGATGCAGAAGTGGAACGTCTACCGCTCGCTTTCCTTTTTATAGCACGTCGCTGGCTTCCCGTTGCTCTCGCTTCTAAACCACGAATTGCCTTTTGGGTTAGATTACGTCCAGCTTGGCGGAATCTGGTTTTGGCAGCTGTCTTGATATTTTTACCTTCCAAGGCATCTTGGGCAATGCCGACACCCATACTGAGAGCCTGCCGACCCAACGCCTTAGCACCTTGTTTGATTAAGAGCATAGCCGACCGGAAGAGTCCTCCAAGAATCCCACCTAGTCCGTACGTTCTTTGGATCCGCGGTCCCGTAAACACAGGAAGACCCATTTCAACTTGTTGAGTATAGTAATGTTCATAATGTTTACTGTCGGGAATGAATTGTCTCATGATGATCAGTTAAAGTATGACGAGCGCCGTTTCCTAAAGTGAAGTTTCACGATCACCTTACCACTCACGAATGGAATAGGTTGTCCCGTGTCACCCCTTATATCTATTTCAATCGTATCCACTAGCTTTTGTTTGAAGGAAATATAATGTGGACTGTCGTAAGTTTTTCTAATGATTTCGCCAGGGTTTCCTTTCACGGTGTGGTACTCTATGATGTTAGAGTATAAAAACATTGAGTGAAATGAATTGATGTCTACAACTCGAGAACCTTTTTGAATTCCCGTAACAATTGCTTCATTCTCATTAAATCCGAACAGGTCACTTATTTTAGTAAACAAGTTGACAATCACATCATCCTTTGTCTTGATAATTATTTTCTGTTTGTATTTATTATATTTAATACTGACAAGTCCGTCGTGGTCGGGAGGTGGTTTAATATTCTCCAACATTTCCACAGGGTTTGGGTAGTAACCAGGAGGTAGAAAGTGCAAATGGAAATTAGGTGGCGTGTCTCCGGATGAACACTCATACATAATTTTAGTGTCGATGACATTGAACCAGCGGTGTGGATAAGTAAATTCCGCCAGTCCTACTTCCCAATCTCCCTCAAACACGAGTGGTGTCGGAAGAGTCACATAGAAACGAGTCAACGTGTTATCTGGATGAGTATCCATGGAGCTGTTGCTTGGGAGCGTGACTGAGTCCGCCATATATAATTGTTAGTGTTGTATGGCAATCAATTGGTCTTTATTTGTTTTTTATATGATATGTAGACCAGTCACCCAACTATTGAACTTGTCGGGATAGCCGACCCATTTGACAAAATACTCTGTCTTTTTACGCCGTTTTCTGGTATCCAGCACTTTCTCCACCTGATACATATCGTCCGTTTTGATCACCCGTTGTAATTCCTGCTCATAGAAAATACCATCTACTTCTTCACCGTCATAATCCTTTATCCTGTACACGGGAGGGTACCGATGGATCTTAGCACTGACCGTAAAAATTTCAGTGGTCCAGTTTGGAAGGTAACCCTTGCGAAATGGTCTGGCCGACATACTGATGCGGACTGTATCCCCACATTAAACTTATAGTTAGTGCGAGTAGGTTTGACGTCTGCGCCGTATAACGTTCGCCATACACGATCGGCATTGTCAATATTCACAGATGATGCGGGAATAGTCTTGATGCTTCGATGACAGGAATGATTGTAGGCCGATTGTAACTTTGGCAAAATCTTCATGTATGCATAGGCCTACGTGTTGTTGGCCGTAAAGTATTTCCACATTTTGGTTTTGAGAGTTCTGTTAAATCTTTCCACCACGCTGGCCTTTGTCTCGTTTTGGGTCGTGAAAAAACGGATCCCTTCCTTTTTTAAAAACTTCTGAAAGTTGCGGTTGATAAATTCTGTACCTTTGTCTGTCTGGAGGAGGTGTGGCTTACGCCCACTTTTCAATATTTGTTTGAATGCGTCGATCAGAACAAGCCCGGTCTTGTTCTTAAGGGGAATGGCCCATGCGTACTTGGATAATACGTCAATACACGTCAGTAGATATTTATAACCTCCATTGTATTTAGCCAATGACGTCATATCGACCAGATCTGCTTGCCACTGTTGATCGATTCCATCCACTATGACCCTGTTCCGTTTAAAATGTTTACGGATCGGTTTGTGTAACGTGTAAACAGGCTGTTTGCTCAACCATTTCTCTATCTGTTTTCTGTTGATATTGACTCCGTCTTTTTTGACAGCACGGTAAACAGCTTCTACACCACCAGCGGCGGGGTGCTGGGGGTCGTAATACACCCTCTTTAGGTACCCCTCCTCCATCTGTAAATTCAGAGCTTTCAATTATGAGAGTGCTCTTACAACAGACCGACACGCACTGAATTTTCTTAAAAATATTCCTAAATCCACAGGTTGGCTTTGGGGGACAACACGCCATGATGATGTCTGCTGTCAAATGATTGGTTTGTACCTTGTTCGTGTCTTAATATGGAGTCCACTTTCGTTTTGAAAGTGTAGGTGTTGTTTTACTCGTACGCTTCTTCTTTACGGAAGGAGTATCAAGATGGGAAGCCTCAGCAAATAGTCGGGGTAACCAATTCTCCTCTTCGTCTGGCCACTCCCTCAGCGGAACTTTTAATTTGGAGGGGGTCTTAAACACCTTTTCTCGTTGTAACTTTGGAGGTACTCAAGCCGGCTGAGGTAGTTCACGCTCCAGCTTGGAGGGTTGGTCATCTGTTTTGTCATGTTTCGTTTGTAAAGTCATGGTTAAGGGGGCCATCCTTTGTTTATTTAGTTCAATGTATCTTTGTAGTGTCTGATGATAGAGTTTGCTTTTCTGGTCATCGGTTAGGTCTTGTCGTTCTAGTAATTGCCTCATATCGGTGTCTATCCCGTACACGACGCGGGTAGTTGGTGTTTGTTCTAAACGTCTTGTCGATTGAAGTTTTGTCAGAGTCTCTTGGGGGATCAGAACCATTTTCTTGGTGTATTCCATATTTATTTGGAAAGTCCTCCAAGCGCACTTAAAACCGGAGTAAGTAAAGCACCGAGAAATCCTCCCTTTTGACTCAGAGTTTTCTTCTTCTTTTGGGCACTCAAGTTTCTATTGGTAAGAGACCTGAGGTTGTTTTTGTACTATTTAAGTTTCTTTTTGTCAGCTGGTTTTAAGGGAATATTGTTGAGGGCGCACAAACAACTCATTAATTCTTTGCTGGCACCGCGGATTACAGCCTGACGTTGCTTGGCGGGTTCCCTTTGCCAGAACATGGAGGTAGGGAACGTGTTTATGCAGGTGCCTCGACATCTTCAAATGATTGACTAGTCGTCAGACACTGTTTATTTATACCTTGGGTGTATACACGATTGGAAATTCACCGTTAAATATATTGGTTCGGAGTCTCATCTCTTCCGAAGTTGTTGGTTTCAGGTCGACAAATAGGTAAGCGTAGGGATTTAAAGTGGCATCTCGGTAAGCTTCCACCATGAACTTTGATTTATTGGGATACATCTGTCGAGCTAGATGATTAATTTGGGAGGCATCTCTTGGTTTTAAAGAGGACCATATAGTCTGAATTTAGGCTTATTGTGCGCATTTCCTTCCCTCGGTAGAATAAATTTTGTAATATCAAAACGACTGATAGGTTTCTGTGGTGGCTATCCTTAGTAAAAAATTATTTTTGATTATTGCCCGATTCTGACATTAAAGGCACCTGGCACTGGTATTTTGTCCAAATGTAGCTTTTGTCATAAATATATACATTTTTATGAGTGGAATGTGAATAAACAAGTAACTAAGGTTACAGAAATAGTGGTTTTATTGTATTTACGACTTTAGAATAGGCCACCCCTTTACATTGACACATGGTGGCGCTGTTCGTGACGTCATTCGAGGCGGGGATATTTGAAGAGAAAATGTGTAGTCTGGCCCCATACATTACGTCTGGGTACCTGATCGGTACGATGCGTCACCGAATCCGAGTAACCGAATCCGAGAGTACGACAATGAGAAACCTCAATCAAGCCTCAAACCATGTCCATATTTTAAATGAATAAAAAAGCAATATGAAGAAGGTTATATATGACTACTGTACTACTACTAGTCATGCTAGTGCAAAGAAAGCGAATCAATTAATTATGTAATTAATCTCTGACAAACCTGACAGAATGACACATTGGTCATTGCACTATAGTCTATACACAACTGTCAAGTCTGTCATGAACTGCCAGCACACATACTTACAAAATGTATGCCTAACCTGTAACCTAGTTTCAGATGAAACGACAACGTAAAACAAGGCCCAAGGGGAAGCATGCAAGTTTCACGATATAGGTGCAGCAATGCCGCTAGTGCTACGAAAACTGCATAGCGTCACTGCATAGCGCTGAAAACGACGTCGGACAGGACCACTTTGCCCTCGTTATCCTGACTTTCGCTGCCCATAACCGCCTATATTTGGGATCAGCTGGAAACAGATGCAGGCTGACCCCATCTTTAGTTGTTTTGTTGCATCCAGCAGCAATACACCTGGTCGGCATTGCTGGGAAAATGCCGGAAAAATGCCTTTTTTTATAACAAACCAAACCACACGTGTGTAAACACAGGCAATTCTCGAGGGCGTCAAGGGGGGTCGATGTTCCATCAGCGGCGAATCCTTCCTCGAATGACGTCACAAAAAGGATGGGCGGAGTCACCCTCCAAACAACTTCATATTGTTTTTAAACATATAAATCCTGACAAATAATCACTCAAACAATTTGTTTATTGTTAATACACATATACTTTATTGTTTAAATCAATAAAAAACCTATTGCCAGGTGCCTTTAAATCATCTAACACAATAATGTTTCTCTGTGTGTGATCCAATGACTGAAGTAGATCATCGGGAATCCCCTCCACAAATCGTATTTCAGGAACCAGACTAGCCATATGGTCGTAAACATCTTGATATTCTCCGTAACACCAGATGATTATCTGGAGGAGGGTCAATGACGCTATCACCTTTTGAAATGAATAGACGCTTTGTAAACTGGGTCTTGCCCGAACCTGTCGGCCCTGATATAACTGCGGTAAAGGGGTGTTTAAGTCGGCCGTCCATTGGTGCAAATGGGGTGAACCGTGTGATGTAAAGTTATTTTATACATTTGTCACTCTTCCACATTCAAGTATGTAAGTAATCAGACTTAATTAACAAAAGAAGGGGAACAAAATGATTTACAGAAACATTCTGTCTTTTTTCTTTGATGTAATAATTTAATCGAATTCCACTCAAAACAATGTTATGTACAATATAAAACAAAATAACCCATTACCGTGTATCAAACCAATATTACTTTTTTATCAAAACAATACATCTCAAATATTACTTTGTTACATGTACCTTCAACAAACCAAATTAATTTATCCATCAATATTAAACACTCCATAAGAATACAGAGGTATGTATATTCACTGTGAAAGTTTGAATTTTTTTTATTTGAATGTTTTTTTCTAGAAGAAATAGTTTTACAAGATATTTGGAACATTACAATCTTTTAAATAATAATATTCAACCAGTTCATTTTATTCTGTTTTTGTGTACATTGACTTTAATCCTTTAATCACAAATTGGTCAAAATATAAGCGTGCCTACAGATCAACGAAAGTGGTGGATCGCCCGTCTTCCGCTACCTTCCTCTTAGGGTACAAGTACGTAAAAGCCGTCTTTACTTGTGGGTACGTGTAGGCCTACATACCATCATTCCTCATACGGCATCCACGATTTCTTCCTATTCCGGGTGTTTATGACCTTAATTAAAACATCAAGGTATTTCTCTTTAGTTATGTCATTGGTTCGTTTATTCAACCCTTTACAACTGACTTTGTTGTTGTGAGACCCAAAACAGAAATAGGTCTTACTACACAGGGAAATTATCCCTTCACCTTACCATTCGACTTTAATTAAACAGCCCCGGGGTCCGTTTATTGTACGCTTTATGCTCCTCCGTATCTTCCCGAGGGAACCACTGCGGCTTTTCTCTTTGAAATTCTGCTCTTTTATCCTCTCTAATGACTGATACCAAACTGTCATTGGAGAGAGCTAGATACGCAGAATCCGTATCCATCTCGCAAAATTCAAAGTCAGCTAGATCAATGAACCAAAAAGTCATAATAAAATTGCAACATGCGGAGCTGATAAACGAAAAACCCTATTTGAATGGGAAGGTTTAATCGTATTATTTTCTTTGTCAAGTCTACTTCATATAAACCACCGGCCAATATCGTGCAGAGCACGAAAATGGCTGTCGTTGACAAAACGAGGAGCATCATTATCGTTACATATTTTTACATTTAAGTGGTTTTCTAGATTCGTCACCGATTTTCCATACGCCGAGTTGCCTAGGAGTTTCATTGTGTCAGCTAGAATCGAGTTGGGTGGGTCACTATCACCAGCTCTTCTGGCATGACTCACCGAATCACCGAAACCCTGAAAACAATTTTCTGGCTTGTACTGAATGACTTCGTAAATATGGTCGACTTTTAGTCCGTGTGAAATGTACCATTGAAGTAAGGGAGTTGCTAAAAGTATATGTGAACCAAACATACTTCCTATGAGACTTTTACGGAGTGTTTTAAGAAGCCCTTCCTGCTCGGCATATCTTTTCATATGGTCCCCGATATCGTTTCTACTTATTTCAACATTTTTGAAAATCGGTGGCATTTCAGCAAATTGTTGGGTCAATGTTTCGGGAACTCGAAGATCACATTCGACGAGTCCAAATAGAGAGCCGTCAGTGATAAAATCTAACACTTGGCGCTGTGTCATTGTTTTTCTCTGATAGTGTGGAAGTCGAATAGACTCTAAAAAGCTGCGTAAGTTAGAATTATTCCCTTGACAAATTTTCCACTGACATTCCCACATTTCAATAATTTTAATCCATGATTTCAGATATAGGCAGCGTTTTCTTCGGTCTCCCTTCTAATTGTTTCACAGCTAATTTTTCGAACTGGGTGAATGTCATTCCTGAATACCTGGCATCGACAAACATGCCAGAAACATCCATGAAAATTGAGGACAGTATTTGTCTCACGGCAGAAACCATCAACCGGTAACTTCCGTGTGCCCACACGTTTTTCCGTACCATGGAATTGATGTACGATATGAACCCTTTTGCTACGTGCTTTCCATTCTAACCATTCAGTGGCCATAGCACCATACTTCTGACTCATGATGGGCTTAAAATCTTGTTCGGCTTTTCTTCTCACAAACAGACCAGTGGGCATGTTCTGCATAAGCGCCCACAAGTAGAGGGCATCTGCATCAAAACCTACAATTTTTCCCAAACATTGGGCCCGTTTCTAATGTAAGTTTTATTTTGCTCATGGTATCTGTTGAATACTACGAAAGCCCATTAGCGCCAACAAAAAATAAATTTCTAATCCGTTATTACGGATTCACAATCCGTTATTACGGATTCGCAATCCGTTATTACGGATTGGCAATCCGTTATTACGGATTGGCAATCCGTTATTACGGATTGGCAATCCGTAATAACGGATTGGCAATCCGTTATTACGGATTCACAATCCGTAATAACGGATTCACAATCCGTTATTACGGATTCACAATCCGTTATTACGGATTGGCAATCCGTTATTACGGATTGGCAATCCGTAATAACGGATTCACAATCCGTTATTACGGATTCACAATCCGTTATTACAGATTCACGATCCGTTATTACGGATTCACAATCCGTTATTACGGATTCACAAAGGGGGCCCCTCGAGGGCGCTATTTCCAGGTCGCTCTGCCTGGTTGCAACGTTACCGAGTGACTGAAGAGCTATCGTGACCGGAAATTCTCGATATACCCAGGTATTTAGTCTTTTTTGAACATGTTCATATTTACGATTGTCAATTGAGTATCGTGGCTAGGCTCGTTTGAATTTAGGTTGTGCTGTTTTTTAAGCGCTGGCTGTAGTGCTCCGCTGTCCCTTTTAGTAACCCACCCCAGGTAGTCCTATTATTTTCATGTTGCCAGGTATGCTATAGCGGCTTGGCGGTTCCAGTTTGTTTTTCTAGTGCCATAAACAGTGCCAAGTACTCTGGACTCCCTCCGACTCATGGCCCTACGCCTATAGCTTCGCCCGTGAGATCGATGGGTTTAGCAATATAGCGGGCTTTTTTAGGCCTTAATTTCGCCCACGATATTCATTCACTAACTTCATAATTGTATAGAAAGGAATAAATAAAGTTGCTGCTGTGACTTGTTTTTATGTTTTGTTTTGTTTTGTTTTGAGAATAGCCGTCGCGTCCCCATGTATTTAACCGATTGGATGGGAAGTGAACAGTGTGGGCGAAATTTAGTCAATAAAAAACTTGTTGTAGAGCCCTGTGTAAAATTTCTTAAAGTTTAAAGCCCTACAACTCTCTCTCTCTCTCTCTCTCTCTCTCTCTCTCTCTCTCTCTCTCTCTCTCTCTCTCTCTCTCTCTCTCTCTCTCTCTCTCTCTCTCTCTCTCTCTCTCTCTCTCTCTCTCTCTCTCTCTCTCTCTCTCTCCGGGTAGGTCGTGTATTTTATCGAGCTCCAGGAAACAGTAGATTTTTGTGAGATTTTACGCATTTTTAGGTTACAAATTTTATATTAATCTCACCCTTACTGTGTATACATTATACAGGGCGAATTCCAACTTGTTAGTTTTAACTGTTTTCGTGTATTTCTTGGGTTTTATTTTCATTCTTTTTGGTCGTTTTTGGTACTTTGGCTGGTCACCATGGCCAGTCATGCGGAGCGGCCCATTCAAAGTCAACCAAGTGTGAGCAAGGGTGGTGAACACGGTTCTATTGTTCCTGGTAATAGCCCACTTACCAGGGGCAATGGAATCGTGTTCAAAGCGCAGGACACAATCTCTGTACGTCAATATCTGATCTCCCTTGTTAACCAAATTTCAAACGCACAGGTTTTATCAGCTTCACGAATATCTAATGGTCGTATAGCAGCATACTTGAGCTCGAGGCAGTCCAAAACGGACTGACCTATGACGGCAGCTTCATCGAGCTCAACCCACTGGTCCAGCCAACCACCCGGCTCACACTTTCTAATGTATACCCAGAGATCCCGAACATGGTACTGATCCACAATTTGTCATCTTTCTGCAAGGTCGTCTCCCAGGTAAGATCTATTCCCCTGGGTTTCAAGGAAAAACACCTTTCTCACATCATGTCGTTCAGGCGGCAAGTGCACGTCTTCCTAAAACCGAACGTCACTCCGCCTGAACACATGAACTTCTCGTATTTGGGCACAAATTATCGCGTTTTTCTGTCGACTGAGTCGGTACGTTGCTTTTCATGCGGTGAGTACGGCCACATTAGCCGTGCTTGTAAGAAACAGGGAACCGATGACATTGACAAAAACGAGACCAATCCCTTAAACCCACCACCCACCTTCGTCCATAACCCCACTAACCAAAAAAAATCCGATCCTAAACACCCACCTAAAGTCTCCAAACAACCTGGTCCGCTGGATTCCGTAGGGGATGCGGATCGTGCGGGGCCCTCGGGTGTTCGGACCGCTGCGGGTTCTGGGGGGCCCTCGGGCCCTGTCGGGGCCGCCTGTGCGAAGGCTGGACATGCCGCGCCGGTGTCGGGGGGTGCTTCAACTGGAAGTGCCTCACGTGCTGGTGCGGGGTCCAGCGCGTCGACCTCTCGTTCCGGCGGGAGCCCAACAGGGGTTGGGCCCTCGTCCGGGGCGGGAGGCTCGGCGGGGTCTGTGGGGCCTTCTTTGCCCGCGGTTTCTCCGGCGTCTGAGGCTCCTGCGCCGTCCGTGGCCCCTGCGTCATCCGCGGCCCCATCCTCCCCTTCCCCCTCCCACCACTCCCACCACTCCTTTCCTCCCAACCTTCATCCGCCCTTCAACCTATCCACACCCCATCCAAACCCGGTTGCTCTGTCTGGGGATCGCCACCTCCACCATCTAGACTCTTTTCTGATGTTGTATCAAAAAGAAAATCTTCCACTCAATCCCCTCCTACAAATACTTCAGTTCTCACTCCTCTAAAGACACCCTCTCCTCCACGTAAACTTGTGAAGAAGGTGGCGATGCCCATGACAGTCGACTCCCCTTCCATCACCCAAGTCCTTAACCAAGTCCTTAACTCACAATCCTCCCTTGTCTCCACCCCGGCCTCGTCGACGAACGACCAAGATGACATGTGGGAAGACAGTCAGACTACCGAAGACGAGGCGGTGCCTGATTGCCTTTCCAACACAAAAGGTCCTCTGTCTTCTAAAGAGCTCATGAATTTCTTGGCCTCCATAAAAAATCGAAAAAAACCTATCGAGGTAGCCAAGAGATTCACTGCTAATGTGCCCGGACTTGTGAAACAACTTAAACCGCTACGCAGCAACCCACTCCTCAACAGAGGCCTACAACAACGCGTAACCAAGCTGATCAAGACTTTAGATAAGTAATTTTTTTGTTTGCTTTTCTTTTATGAGAGTCTTGATTAGTTTGGTCGCAATGACACTGTCACTGATTTCCCTGAACACAGGCGGCTGTTCAATGCCAACCAAAAATGCCGCCATACATGCTTATTTTGAAAATTTCTTTCCCTTTTCAGACATAGTGCTCCTGCAGGAGACTTATAACCTTACGGAAATGAGCTCCTGCTGGAGCCTAGCCTTTACTCCTATCTCTTCCCTTCCAACTCTTATGGCTCTGGGGTAACTACACTCGTTAATAATAAAATTTAGAAATTATTTCAAATCTTAACATTTTTCCAGGACATCTTCTTTATACAAAAACTAAATCCAATGAAACTCTTTTCCACATTTATAATTTTTTAGTACCCCAGAGCGACTCTCTTGCTTTTAAAGTCTTTAATTCTTTCTCTAAACATTTATCCTCTTGTGACAGTGACGGTGTCGTTGTGGTCGGAGGTGACTTTAACTGCACGGAAAATCCTGCATTGGACCGTCTGCATGCGCCCACCGAGCGTAGATCCAGAGTCGCAGCAGCTCTCAAGGAAACTGTTGGTGCACTCTCTCTGTGTGATGTTTGGCGTAGACTGAATCCCAGAAACAACAATTTACCTGGCTGCGGATAACCTTCCAGGGATTGTGGTGTTTCCAAAGCCAGGTTAGATCGTTTGTATCTTCATCCTGATATGTTATCCTCTATTCATTCGTGCAAAATAACACCCTGTTCTCTTTCTGATCACTCCGCTATTTCTTTAAAAATTCAACTACCCTCGGCTAATTTCCGGGGTAGCGCCTACTGGCATTTTAATAATTCACTTCTTCAGGATGAAGCATACAAACAAATTATAACTTGTTTCTGGGGAGAATGGCGTCAAAAACAGTCCGATTTCCCCAATTTAAATTCTTGGTGGGACTTTGGCAAGTCCCACATCAAAATAATTACTCAAACATTTTCTAAAAAAATTGCTTCCGAGAAACGCGAAGCTCTTTTTAAAATAAATCGGACTATTGACGACCTTCAGTCTGCGCCGGAAATCACACCGGAGACCAGGCAGGTCCTCTTAGAACAAAAAGAAAAACTTAATTCTATCTTAAAAAATCGAGCGCAGGGCGCCCTCATCAGGTCGAGATTCAAACATGTCAGCGAGGTCGATACCTCCTCTTCTTACTTTTTTAATCTTGAAAAATCTAAATCCCGTTCTAAAACTATCTCCAGAATCCGTTTGGATTCTGGAGAAATTACTCAAAATATTTCTGTCATAAAAAATCATGTTTCAAATTTCTACAAAAACCTCTATTCTAAAAACTCGACCGATGAGGGCGCCCGCGAAAACATTTTAAGGGACCTGCCTCGTCTTGATCCTGTAGAGGCAGAGGACCTGGAGCGTCCTCTATCTCTAGAGGAATTAGAAATAGCTGTTGGCCAACTTAGCAAGGATAAAACGCCTGGCCTGGACGGCCTGTCCGGTGAATTCTATCAAACTTTTTGGAATATTCTAAAAAACGACCTACTTTCTGTTTTAAATTATTCTTTTCTCACCGGCGGGCTTCCTCGTTCGTTCAGGAGGGCGGTAATTACTCTTTTACCCAAGAAGGGAGATCTGGCCGACATAGCCAATTGGCGGCCAATCTCCCTTCTAAACAATGATTACAAAATCCTTGCAAGGTTGCTCGCTAACAGACTGAAAGAGTGCATCAGCAGCGTCGTAGGTGAGGATCAGACCTACTGCGTCCCTGGACGTTCAATCCATGACAACGTAGGTCTGATAAGGGACATCATCGAATATGCCAATGAAAATGATGTCCCTTTAGCCGTGGTCAACCTCGATCAGCAAAAAGCGTTCGATAAAGTTGATCGCGACTACCTCTTCGACACCATGAGAGCTATGGGCTTCGGAGACCGTTTCCTCGACTACATAAAAATCCTGTACAGCGGTTCCGAGAGTTTGGTCAAAATCTGCGGTTCTCTGACGGCCCCCTTCTCCGTTGAGAAGGGCATCCGTCAGGGCTGCCCACTCTCGGGACTGCTGTACTCGATTGCTATTGAACCTTTTCTAAATCGCCTAAGGGGCGAAGTCGGGGACGACGGTTTCCGAATTCCCGGCGCTGACGTCTCTTGCTCGGTGTCTGCGTATGCAGATGATGTCTCCGTTTTTGTCACCTCCGAGCGCGGTTTTGACGCGATCAAAGACACTTACGATCTCTTTGCTCGCGCCTCTGCCGCGCGCCTAAATACGAGAAAATCCCAGGGGTTGTGGGCGGGATCTTGGATCGGACGAGGCGACCGGCCGCTTAATTTTTCGTGGAATGACGATGGCCTGTCGTTCCTCGGAGTTCACTTAGGAAACACCAAAACATACACTGACAAAAACTGGACTATTTGTAAAAAACGATTATCCGAAACCCTCGCTAGCTGGTCTGGCATCTCGACCTCCCTTTCTTTTAAAGGGAGAGTCTTGATTGCCAACCAGCTAGCCGCATCAAAAACCTTTCATTGTCTGGCGGCACTCGCTCCGCCAGACGATTTCCTAAGTGAACTCCAACGGCGGCTGGTTGATTTCGTCTGGTCCAACAAGAGACACCGCCTTAAAGAGCAAATTGTGTATCAGAAACCTGACAAAGGGGGGTTAGGCCTTGTTAACCTCCAGGCACGAGTTCTCACCTTTAGATTAACGCGTCTCTTTCGTTACCTTAAAGGTAATTCTCATTCCTCTTTTGTTTTTCTTCAAAATCACCTCCGTCGCTACAAAAAACTAAATTATGACTTCCATCTCTTCTATTTGAAGACAGACCCCCTTTTTGACATTGGATTACCTTCTTTTTATGGTGAGATCATGCGTGCCTGGAGGTTGTCTGGAGCTCGGTTAGAAATAATACACGACTCAGTCAGCCATGTCATTAATTTACCAATAAATATTCCTTTAATTCAAAATGCAACTGACGATGGCGTATCCCTCTCTGAGCGGCTCTCGACACGTGGGGTCGGCCTGGTGAGGGATCTTCTCAACTTCACTTCCGGATCGTGGCACCAGCCCAATGACATCATCTCCTCTTCTAGTACATCTCGTCCTCCATCTTCTCGACTTCTTCAAAACCAGCTTTCTTCGATGCACACGATACTCATCAGACTGTTCCCCTCTCTATTCGACGAGAGGGGTTTTCACCTACCTGTCTCTGCGCTACAAAATGTTCCATCTAAACCAGATCGTCCCCTCAACGTCATCATCAACAACTTGGACAATGCCATCTCCGCACCATCCAAAGCGATCTACAATGTCATCAACACAAATCTCAACTCGCATCCTTCAACAGAAACATCACACTGGCATCAAAACGGAGTCCTGGACAGCAACACAAACATACAATGGAATAGCATCTACAGTCCCCCAACTTCCAAAAAGAGGGGGACCTACACATATAAACTACTACACAACATCCTACCGTCACTCCAAGTTCTACATCATCTCAACCCGGCCATCTCTTCAACATGTGGATGGTGCGGAGACAAGGGGACGATCTGCCATCTATTCATCACGTGTCCCTCTGTTCAACCTCTTCTCAACTGTCTCCACAGTCTTCTTCACCGGCTTCTTTCTGACCTACTTCTGAACTTTGACCTCTACTGGGCCTTGATCCCATGTGCTAAGGGCCGCAATAGAGAGGTGGTGCGCCTGTCAAACTACCTTATCGTCAGTTGCAAATTTGTCATTTACAATCTTTATAGAACATCTAATTTCGTCGACCCCCTGTTAATTTTCGTACATCGCATCTAAAACAACATTATTTTTGAATACAACTACTTTAAGCTTGTCAATAATGATGGTGAATTTCTTAAAAAATGGAATATAAATAACACAATGTTCACCATCATTAATGACAAGCTGACATGGCTGATTTAAACCCGGTTAAAATTTACTCTTTTTGCTCCTCCTTTCTTATTTCCTCTCTTTTCTTCTTTTCTAACTCTTTTCTTTGGAAGCCACTGGAGTGGGATATAAGGCCCACACCAGTAACGCCAGTGGTTTCCCCACCCCATGGGAACCACGGAGGGTTCGGCTCACGCCAAAAAACGTGTTGCCGCACCCTCCGCACTGGAACCCCTTTCCTCTTTTTCTCATCTTCTTTGAACTTTTTCTTTTTCTGAGGAGCTTTATACCTATTGGTTTAAGTATTCGTATGAATAATTCTTGTTATAAATGTGTTTCTCTATACTAAATATTAGTACTGTTTTATTGTTTCAATAAAATGTACTCAATTTTTTGCTCTTCTTGTTTACTTATATATGTATTATTGTCTACCAAATTTGTTAAATGCTCTGTATTTATTCACTATTCTTTTATTGTATATTTTGACTTTGTTTTTAAATTTGTAAATGAAATAAAGTTTCTCTTTGAAAAGTCAAAAAAGTCTCTCTCTCTCTCTCTCTCTCTCTCTCTCTCTCTCTCTCTCTCTCTCTCTCTCTCTCTCTCTCAGAGTCTAAGGGCATGACTTTAACGTAAACCCCGAGACCTGGGTTAAATTGTTTTCTTGGTTTCTTCTTAAACCCATCGATCTCCCCGGGCGACGCTTGGCGTGGGGCCAAGAATGGAAGGAGACCAAAGTATAGACATTATTTACGGGGCTCGGTGTGCCCATTCATCAACTTGGATCCTGAAAAAAGAATTTTGTTTTGCATAACATTAGTATACCGGCAAAAAAACAACAGGTTTTGACATTTGACGTGCCAACATCAGTTCTGACTATGGTTAGGCTTTGCTAGTTTTTTCTGCAGTAATTCAGTTTTCTGCTGTTATTCAGTTTTCTGCTGTTTTGTTATAGTTTTCTGCGCTGATTTATTTACCATTTGTTGAAGGGACTGCAGCTCATTTCTTTTTCAGTTTGTGTACAGCTTTCCTTTAGTCCTAAGTACAAGCAAATTGATTATTTTCCCACAAGCCGAATTGAAAAAATAATCTTGATGTAGGTTCTTTTGGCGACTATTTTTCTCTTTTTGCCAAACCGTCTATTACAAAATGATAATTTTTTTAGAGTTTTCCAACAAAAAGTCCACGCAGGTTATAACTTATGGCACTTGAATGGCGCTTTACTATTTTTAATTTGTTTCTTATCAGGCAGATAAGAGCGGAACGATGGAGGATGTGTACAAATACCTACAGGAGAGAGGGGTTCAAATGGAGATAATCAAGCGAATGAAAGATGAAAAGGTTTGAAATACATAGTGTTGTATGTTAGACACACATCCTCTCCCTTTACCGGACATAAACCACCCATAAATAGGCTTAAAAAAACATTTATTTAGTGCATTGTTTGTAATGTTTTCGTTGTTTTACTTTATATGACTATATCAGGGAGGTGTTTCGAATGACACACACGAGGCTAATGTTAAACAGTTAATGCAACAAAAAATCATTTGGTAAAGTCTTTGAAAATAAATATTTATTATCGTATACCACTAACAAACCTATATAAATTACGATAATAAATTACGATAATGGCTTTGATGGAGGTAATATAATAATTATGCATTACTTGTTTAAATCACCCACGACAACCAACCATGGTGTGATATAGTCACAATTTTTTTTGTAGTAAAATAAAACATTTTGTGTGAAGATTGTAATGAAATGGCAATTATATAAACCGAAGTATACTTAACTTTCACCTTTTTCATTTTTGCTTTAGATTGACGCAGATACAATTGGGATGATGGATGATGACACTTTAAAGACCTTCATCCCTCTGCTTGGCGACAGAATTGCAGTTAGAAGCTTTTGTCAAAAGGATCCACCACCACCATCAAGGAAAAACAAACTCCTGAACACACTGCGTCGGAAGCTGAAGCTTAAACGGCGAAGAGAAACAGTCACGGATACGGAAGATGAAGACGATTTTGGACCATCTGGAAGTAGTGACAACCGATCAGTGAAGCTTAAAGGCAACAGAAATGCCCAGAAGGATATTCGAAAAATTTACATCGGGTGGATTGATTATAACTACCATGCGAGAACCTACAAGCAAGTCCGTAAACAGCATGGAGGAGGAACTCGGCCAATTTCGGTGTCCAAAAAACCTGGCAAGGAAGACTTGGTGAAGTTATCCAAGGACCTTTTTTTTAAGGACGGGAACTCCTCAAAAGGAAAGTTAGACGATTTCGAGTTTGAAATGTGTGACTTCAGAAAACTTCCCATTTCTTCTGATTTCACCGTAGGTGCCCTTTATGATGAAGTTAAAATGCCTGTACTGCGTTTTTATCTGCAGACGAAAAAGAAAAGCCAAGAGCAAAGTCAGGCTGAAGAAGGCGGAGATGGAGGAAACAAGAAACAGAAAAACAAAGAAAAGCAAGAGGAAAATAAAACTGAAGCGGGTGCTTAGGCTGAAGAAGACGAACAAGAACAAGAACTACTTTGGTGGGATATCGGCAATGAGGTGGTTGTGGACATCGACAGTTCGGAATCAGTTGGATCACAACCTGACACTCCGACTGTGCAGTTTGGACCGTCGGGCAGTAGTGAATTCGAACATCTAAATGACACCCTACCGTTTCAAACTACCCCAGTGCCAGAGGAAGAAGGGGATAATAGTTCGGCAAGTTCTGGAGTATTTGAAGTGATCATCCTTCGGAGAGGATTTATCATTGAAGACATGATTGGGGCCTTCTCTGAGCCAAGTATCATGGGGTCAAAAATATCTGTCCACATGATTCTCCCCAATGGTGAAGTGGAGTCGGGGCAAGGCACTGGTGTCTTTCAAGATGCTCTCACCCATTTCTGGATGGAGTTTAACGAAAAAATGACAACAGGAGCGACATTCAAAGTACCTGTCCTTCGACATGACTTTTCCGAGCGGGAATGGGAAGCTGTTGGAAGGATTATTTCGAAAGGATGGAAGGAGCTCCGATACTTCCCAATTGGTCTGGCTCCAGCTTTTATGGAAACTGCCATTTATGGCGACAGTAAAGCTGACACGAAAGAAACTTTCCTGCAATTCATACCCGAATCTGAACGGGAAGTTATTGATTCAGCATTGGATGAGTTTCCATCTGATGATACTGGTACAGATGAACTTTTGGACATTCTGGGAGGATACGAGTGCCGCAAGTTACCAACTGAAGAAAACCTCCCCCGCCTACTCGCTGAATTGGGTCACAAAGAGTGCATCAAGAAACCCAGCTTTATCGCCGAAAACATGAAGAAACATCTCAAACCATTTTTTTCACATTTATCCCGAAAAGAGTTCGTGTCAATGTATGATGACCTGAAGCCTGATGCGAAAAAAGTACTCGCAAAGCTGAAGTTTCCAGAACATGGTACGTCTCGGCAGGGCATGGTTACTACATTTTTGAAGAGATACATTAGATCGTTAGACAACAAATTGCTTGCCAAATTTCTGCGATTCTGCACAGCCTCTGACATAACACCACTGGAGAATATCACTATCACCTTTACCAGTCTTGATGGTTTTCAGCGACGACCAGTGGGTCACACATGTGGTAAGGTGTTAGAAGTGCCGTCGACGTATGACAGTTTTGTTGAGTTAAAACAAGAATTCAACGAAATCCTGAACAGTGGCATTTGGGTGATGGACATCATGTAAAATCAGAGTTGATGGTTCATTGCCATGATAAAGACAGTCACACACTAAGTTTTTTCCCGAGAAAGTGTTCGACATTAATTGGTATTATGCCTATACTGCCTAACTTTTATTAAAATGACGTGTTTTCGATATGTTTTATTTTTACAATAACTATACTTTCGTCACTGATTGTAAATCAAGTCCGTAATCATTGTACACTTAATGAACGACTACAGCAACATATTGAATTCAGTTAAAGTGCATGTTTAAAATTACCTGTTGATACAGGTATATTTTGACATAACCGTTGAAAATATGTTTCATTCTAAATTGAAAAATTTGTGGTTCAAGAAAGGGGCCATCCTACAGAATTCACGTCCAGTATTACAACATTCATACACAAAATAAGAAGTTCAGGCCTAAATCTTAACACATTTTGGTAGTAAGATATCATGGTTATAAATTCTGCATTTCGTTAAAATTAACTTTTTAATGCGAAAACTTAAGCCTACCTTATAGGCTTTGTATCTTCAATCACATTGTTCGTTGTCTTTGCCGTATGTTTTAATGTTATTTGGGTGTCATACTTGAAAAGAGTGGTTGTACATTATGGAAAGTTGATGGAACATTTTAATTCCAAGTATTTATCCCAAAAGAATACGAAAAATATCAGGATTGCAATGAAAAGGCTATAAGTTTTATTAGACCGTGATACTGGTTATTTAACAGCCCAGAGTAATAACGTCAGGAAAGATATTTATAATTATAGTAAGACCTAGTGATCCATGGTCCACGGGGTTTCATTGACCCTCCGAAAAAGAAACAAAAAAAACCCGAAACAAACGGAGTCACTCTAACCCTAAAGCAAGGAGTGCACTAACGGGCTTAGAAACATGTTTGTCTGTTGACTTGAAGCAGAGACAAAATATTCATCTTCGAGTCTTCTTTGAAAGATTCTTTTGGCTTGAATTAGCTTGGTATGATCAGATGAAAAAAGACAGTATGTAGGCCTAGTTATTGATTTTTATTAAGCTGTACAAGATCAGTACGTCTACAATTTTTCCATCCTCCATTTCTTCTTTTTTATCTATACTTGCATGCAAGTTTCTTTGCAAATATTTATATTGATCATTATCCATTATCTACCACTGGTTACTTGCCCTCTATCCGACTTTTACGATGTTACATGTTAAAGTTATGATGTTCAATAAAACGTTCAAACGTTCATCAAACAAAACTGTTCCTGTTTTCATAATGGTTTATTAAACTGCAAACATCATCATTTTCTGTTAAGCAAAAATATGCAAACTAACACGGGCCAATTGGTTAACTGGCGTCCTCAGAAATTTCAAGGGTATTAATTATGCCAAAAATGCTTTTTGGTGGGGGGCTCGGCTATTTCCCAGAATGTCTTTTATTTAAACCAATTTGGTAATCAATGTTAATTTTGCACACCAAGTGATGTTCGGTTTGATTTTGAGGCTTGTAGTTGCAGACCAGATTTTTTTTTCCACATAAGTGTCTAACATGATTTTTTATTCTGGGGCACTTAACTAAGTCCTTTGAGGACGTGGTTTGTGCTTGGTCCACCTTCAGACTCACAGAAGTAATGGAACTACAACTGTCTTCGAATCATTGTTCTGAGAAAGTTATATAAACGAAGACCTTCGTCTGAGTCCCGTGGAACAGAGAAGCCCCTCTCTGTCATCAATATGGTACACAGCTCAAACACGTCCTTATCACAGGGGTAATCTCCTTTGAAGGTGCATTCACTGTCACACACTTCTATTTCTTCAAGATGGACAGGTACGCACTGGTCTCGGGCTCCATACAGTTGGGGCAAGGAGTACATGACCGCAGGACGTCCAAATGGTCCATGGCGATTTCGCGAAGAACTGATGCGGTGGGCATTCCACTCTCGAACAACTGTGTCCAGCTCTTCCTAGATACACAAGAAAGTGCAATACATTTTTAATATTGGTAAGGTGGCGATAAAGATGATTGTACAATGGATGGAATTCAAAGATTATAACACTGCAAGTGCGTGCCATGTGTGCCCGATGCATGCTGAGAATTTTTATACCAGCAACCGAATGGGTACGGAGCCCCTAAAGAGAAAGGTAAAGAAATTATAGAGCAGGTAAAAAAATGTCTTTCATTCCCTCGAAATATTATTTCGTTCCATCAAAATCATTTCGTTCCCTCGAAATATTATTTCGAGGGAACGAGCCACATTTCCTGCTTTTTTTACCTGTTCAAATTTTCTTTACTTAACCCTTTTGGAGCTCCGTATGGGAGATGTTTGAGGTATTTGTCATTGCTTGAAAATATTATGAGCAAATCATAGTGGAAGGTTCAGAACTCTGGTAACGACTTACGATGCGGCTTTTTAACACTCTAAATGTAAATTTCATTGGATAGCACCTATCATCTGTTGTTCCAATTTTCTCCATTAGGATAATTTTGGTATCTCGGGTGGGAGTTTACCGGTACTGTATATAATAATTATAAATTTGATGGCATCATGTGCCTGGATTGTGCGATAAAACAACATATATTGCCTGGGATGAAACACATAGGCCTACCTGAATAAGATTCAAGAAGCAAAATTGAATCAATGAAATGTCCAAAAAATCTCCACTGAATTCGCCGTTGTCTTTCAATTCATGAAAAATGTTCATCCTAAACTGCGCACATTGTTTGCGCAAGATGCTCCACCAGAACTCAATCCGTTGGTTGTTTGGACTGCTACCGAGAAAGACACTTTTTTGACCAGCAAATGCGTCATGGCAGTTCCTTCGCAGAAACATCTGCATTTGCTGCACGACGGTATTCTCGGTACCAAAATCTGCCCTGACTATTCTTGGACATCTTTTCCTTTCACGCACTGCATGCATATAATAACCTGCGATAACTGTTGGGTCACTACTTGTTGTGTACGCTTCTAACCATAGTATTTGTCTCGAAAACCCGTCGATACAGCCATTAATGCATATTCCATAATGCTTTAATTTATCGTAAGAGTCGATGTGCCACATATAGTTCGGACCTCTTACTCGATACACGCGTCTCTGAAGCCTCTTCCTTGCTCTGCACTGTACTCCGTCCGGATCTAAGAGATGGCGGACTGTTTCCCTGTCCGTGTTAATGCCATTTTGTATGCATTTCAAATGCATCCATCTGTAGCCATGTAAGTGGCCTGACTTCTGCACTTCTTCCTCAAGGAAGCAAGCTAATTCCACAATGTCAGTATGATTTTTCCGCCGAAACAAACCCATACCTCGGAGTTTTCGCTGAAGAGTTCGCCTGCTTACCAAAATATTGTGGTTCGCTAGTAACGACGCTAGTATCTCATCATAGTTGAACCCTAAATTGAAATAAAAACGAACAATTTCTGTATCTACACCTATCGGTGGCATTCTGCACTTGATGGTGGACCGGCAATCTACACAAGTCATGCATCAATCAACAGAGTATGAATCCGTAATAACGGATTGTGAATCCGTAATAACGGATTGTGAATCCGTAATAACGGATTGTGAATCCGTAATAACGGATTGTGAATCCGTAATAACGGATTAGAAATTTATTTTTTGTTGGCGCTAATGGGCTTTCGTAGAATACTATTGAGGGCCCGCCAACGATATTTTTCTTGATCTTGTAATATAAATCTTTGTTGGATTTATCAATGAGTGAGAAGTAGGTGCCGTCACCAAGTGTGAGAAATAAGTATCTTAAAGAGAGTCCCGGTACGGATATGGCGCATTTGAACATGTCCATTCCACGTTCAGCATAGAACTCGAACATTTTTTGAATCGCTTCTAAGAAGGGTCCAACGTCTAAATTATTATACCATTCAAGAAAATCTCTCATGGTGTTCATCCTTTTTTCTGCCCAAACACGCTGACAATATGCATATTCCTCGTCAGAGATGTTTTCATTTTTGAGTTTGCTATGGAAAGCTTGGTGGGGCGGCAACTGCTCCGATTGTAATTTGTCAAGATTGTCAAACCATTCATAAGGAAGAACCCTTTTCTTGCGGTACATCGTAAGCTTTGAGGAATTTTGCATAGCTGTAGCCCGGGGCTCAATAATTGGTGATGTCCAAGAATTTTAACATTTTGGTTTTTAGCGCCATATACGTACCGGTCCTCTTTACAATGAATTGGAGAGGATCTACTCTCTGTAATTCCGAATACAAGTATTGTTTCGTTACATTAACATCATATTTACCTGAATTGAATCCAAGTACCGGTAGTTCTCGCAGGAAGTCTTCAAGTTCTGTCTTGAGTTTCTCAGCGGGATGTTTCGTCTTTCTGGCTGCCTGCTCCTCCTCTCCGTCATCTTGTGGGATCAATTGGGTGAGCCGTTCAAAGATGTCCTCCTATTTTTCGAGCAACAGTTCGTACGCGACCCTCGATATGGAGTGGAGATAACCCACCACCTGTCCCACAAGTTCACTGGAATTTCCGGTAGTGACGAAACACACGGGAACCTCTTGATTCGGCACATTGGTAGCCACGCTGCAGTTTAGAAGTTCGTGTCTGTTTTCCCACGTGAGCCGTCTACCATCTTGCTGCTGGAGGTGGATGGGAACTTTTTGAAAGTAGCATTCAAAGTCAAAGGTTGCCCTGTATAGGGTAGAACCTACGGTCGTTAGGGACATGTATGCCGAGTTCGGCTAGTTTGTCAAATAGGGAGGCGGTAAGCACCGCCAGGAAACTGATGTTTAACATCAGTGTCGCATGTGAGTTCGTGGCGTTTAAGATGAAAGGGTTTATCGAAACACCGGGTGCACTTTGAACATGTGTATGACTTACTGTACTTATTCAAGTCATTGATGAATGAAAAGTGTCCACCGAACAAATTCAAGTTTAGGGTTCGCGGATATCCCTTTCTGTACCAAGACCAATTTTTCAATTATGCCTTGGGTACCACACTCATTTCTTTTTCATGTCTACTTGGTTACCACAGGACTTTTGGCAAGTTTCATTGTATAGCGCCCTCACATGTTGATGCATTGCATGGCAATTTCTCTATTGTTAACATACAGGTGTCATAATGAATTACTCTCTGAGCCATGAAATCAACTTTATAATAAAATACCAATTATGTTGACCTACATTAAAATGGCAAAACACTTTTATTGGGGTTTATTAAGTATTGTGACTTATACAGTAAGGAAACTGACTACAATTTTTTAATCTATTTTGTTTGAGCAAAAAAGACTGAACGGGGACTTGAACCTAGGCTTGAACCCTTCAGTTTTCCCGCCCCCGTTCAATGTTGGAAAATCTGGGCTTGCGGTGTGCGTGCATCACATCAACATTGAAACGGGGGGGGGGGGGGGGGGGGGAAGGGTGGAATTAAATGAAATTACATGTACATGTATACAACCAAAAGTAGTTGGGCACAGACAGATCATTGGGTATGAAAATTCTCAAAACAGGGAACAACACACATTGGCTTATTACACTGTTTACAGATCATACGCGTTTGTGTTCTCTTTGCCGTAGTACTGCAAACAACACAGTCACGTTTTTTGCTGGAGACATTTTTTCCAGGATAGTGTTGACATGAAAAGGGTCTGGACGAACATGGAAGTTGGCTTGCATGCTGTACGGGGTTGTACTTCCAGGTGGATAAAAGTCCTTCGATGACCTTTACCCTAAAATCCAAATTGGAAAGGTGATGGTTTGTAGGTATGGTGTTGTATACCACAGTAGCATTCAGAAAGCAGATGTCAAGAATGTTTACGAATACTCTTTTCCACCATTTCATTGTTCTGTGCGGATGAGAGTAATACTGCACAATTTGTGCTGCCAGATCAGTTCCTCCCATGTATTTATTGTAATCGCAAACTATAGAAGGTTTTTTAATCTCGCGATGTCCGGTTAAACTGTTTTTACTACGAATCTGCTTAGTGGTGACACTGCAATTCCCGTAATTTGTCAAGAGAGTTACGCGCTTTGTGTCTTGCCAGACGACGCAAAGTTGGCCTGCCTTTGTATAAAACCGGGGGTCTTCTGTTTTTTTCATTGGGAACTTTTTGGGATGAGCAAAATCAGGAATTTCTTGTGTGGTGTAGCGCACAGTTCCACAAACTCCAAATCCTAGCTGTGATAACTTGGAGACCAGAGCTGGGCTATTGTACCAATTATCCATGAAAATGACATGACCCTTGTGTTCCAGTCCTTTCACTAGATCCAAGACAACCTGGCCTGGTGCATGAAGAACGGATGGATGGTGTGTTGCCATGGTTGCAGCATGCACAGTGGAGGGTTGAATTGTTGCTGTGCTTGGCCGAGACCCTGTGAACATCTTCCAAGCACACGTATACCCGGATTCGGACTCATTTAAAGAGAAGCATTTCAGTCCCCACTTGTTGGCCTTTCGCGGTAAGTACTGCTTAAAGCTCAGTCGTCCTTTAAACTTCACCATACTCTCGTCTGGTGAGAGGTTTCGTCCAGGGCTGTATATTTTGAGAAAGGTTGGCAGTACAATGTCGAGTAAAGGGCGAAGTTTTGCCAGTTTGTCGGCAGGGCTGTCGACTTGAGCTCTGTTGTTGGCTAGGTGAAAAAATCTAAGAATTGCAGTGAATCTGTTGCGGGACACTAGATGACGGATATACCGGACTTCGAAGGACATCTGACATGGACCAGTGCATGCTGTATCGAGGCCTTTTGTTGATGCCCATGCAAAGTAATAATGCCACGAATGCCATCATTTCGGGAATATTTGTTGGAGTCCAAGCAGACTGACGATTGGTTGGGTTTGCAGGCAAAGTTTGCTCAGCATATCGATTTGTCTCCGTCACCATCAGCTCCCAGGTCGCTTGACAGAAGTACAGTTGAAAAATTTGTAAAGGTGTACAGTTACTCAAATCTTCAGTAGTTCCCCTGTTTCCACTGAATTGCATGGGTTTCTTCGTGTATGCGTTAGTTTCACACCAACCAGACCGGTAGTTTGGCTTTTCCGATGATGATGATGATGATGTCGGGACGCATTCCTCTTCACTATCATCCGATCCGGTGTAGAATCCTCGTCAGAAGACATATCTGACCCACTATCTGCGAAGATTTCTTCCAAAATGTGTGCACTTCGATCGGCGTCCATAGCTATCAATGGCATGCAAAAGCTCGCGGGCGTCCTTTTTCAGCCAATCAGAAAACACTTGTCAATTGAGGGCGATATTGACATTTTCCTAAAACAGGTGTTACCGACGTGCCACAGGGGCTCACCGGGAACAAATGAGAATTGTTTTCGCGTGCCAAAAGAACACCACGGTACCCAAAAGATATACAATATTGAGCCAATATGGCACAATGGGGTTGAAAGGGATATCGACGATGTGACCGGCGCACCAACTCAACAACCTGATCGTTCTCTTCCTCTTCTCCTGTCTGGTTGAGCGTGTACACTGTCTTGTACATTTAATTCGAAGATTTGTTCCGCCTTGTTGAGGTCATCGAGTATCACACCGTTAACGTTGGGGTCTCCCACTCCTTGCCTGTACTGGTTCAGTAAACGTCCAGCCGCGCGTTCCAGAAAGAGCGGTTCGCCGTTATTAAAAAGAGCCAAACACCGAAAAAACCCACAGGTTATCATAACAAAATCTGCCCGTGTTTCTGTTACGGATGAGGGTTACAAGTCCTCTGTTGTTGGTCACAAAAGGAGGAAGGTCTGCTGGTGGTGCGCCGATGACAAAGTTAGTTTTGTTGGTATATACTGTCATGTTAGTTATAGCCTCAACCGTCCACTTAGTGTCGGGTCGCTGCCGTCGTCCATGTTCAGCCAGATCCGCCGCGTTGAAGGTTGTTATCAGTAGGTCTAGGTCTGCTTCGGAGGCGATGGTGAAAGGTTGAGCGAAGAACCCTGCGTTGTTATAACTCGGATGAAAATATCTTAACTGACACTGAGTGGCGCAATACTAGACCGAATGAAACATTGATTTTCACTCGACACCGGAGTTGACGGAAAACGGTTTGCAGGGCGGCCTCTATCTCTACACCTCGTCCAAGGGTCCGCGATCCAACCAATCTGAAATTATAAATGTTTTGAATCGGTCTTCCAGTTATGTGATGAGTTCTAATAGAGGTCCAATGTTCACGAAACAAATTTAAAAGCTCATCATCCTCACCATTAATACCAACTGGAAAAACCTCCGGATCTTCCCCTAAGAGTCCGTCAAAGCGTTGGGCAGGCGGATCGACTGGATTGGTTGGAAGTGGCGCTGCATCAGGAACGGGGATAGCCGGGCCAGGTTGAGCGACTGGAGGTTGGACTTCAAAGGGGAGAGCCGGGACCGGATGTGTGGCTGCAAGTGACCCCCTATCGTGAAGTTGCGGTTGAGCGGGTGGAACAAGGAGAGCCGGGACCGGTTGTGCGGCTGGAAGTGGCACTGCATCAGAAACGGGAACATGAGGGGGGTGGACTGTTCTCACATGACGTCTCAAATTGTCACACCGATTAAATGTTTTGTGACACGTGTTGCAATTAAAGAGAAAGATTTACATGTTTTTGGTGAGGGACAATGATCCACCGCCACCTCAGCGTGCTGACGCCTCCTGTGCCTATTCAGGTTGAATTTACGAACGAACGTCATTTCACAGTCGGAGCAGGAGAATGTCGTCTTCCGTTTCTTTTTAAGAGGATCCGTCCGCCGTTTCTTTTCAAGAGGATCCGCCTGATTCACTTCCATGGGCTCAATATCGGAGATAGACTGAAGAGAATGTGAGGAGAAATATAAAGTAAATTAATCATCAGTTCAAAATCAATATTTAAATAAGTTTAAAAAATAAACAAACTTTTAAACAGTTCAATTTCGAAAGAAGTGTTAAATAATTATAGTCTGTGAATACTTTATGGGTGGGCTGCACATTGTTTGCAAATAATGTAACCAAACAATCCCAATGTACGCATTTAGCTCAAACTTTAAGAATATAGTCTCTAACAATACGTATTCGTAATATTTTAGCGGAGTACTCCAAGGTAAAAAGTAAATATATTACAGAATTTCAACACTTTATCTTTACTTACCATGGGTTCTTCAGATTCTTGCGCCGGGAATTTAATGGATGTTACAAGGTTAGGGTTCAACCAGACATTCACGTTCTAAAAGAATGAACGGTAAATAAAATCCAATTCAGTCTTATATATGCGTATACACCTAGCATTGCATCAAACAATATTAATGATTAAAAAAAAAAAAAGTACATATCTTTAATTGTTGAATTGCTTTAAGCGAGCGACAACATCCAACTGTTGTCGTCAGAGTGGTATACAACCAAGTGATACGGACAGTGGATGAGATGAGTGTGAACAAGTACATTGAAACACTTCTGGAATAAATGACGTGTGTTGTGACGTCATGGGCGGGTTGAGACAAGTTGAGACAAACAAACAATTGAATAGTGGCGCAAAAGTTAACTCATTATATTGTGACGTCATGGGCGGGTTGAGACAAGTTGAGACAAACAAACAATTGAATAGTGGCGCAAAAGTTAACTCATATATTGTGACGTCATGGGTGGGTTGAGACAAGTTGAGACAAACAAGCAATTGAAGTGGCGCAAAAGTTAGCTCGTACATATAATTTGAGTAGGTTATAATTATTTTCCTAAGAGGTGAATGATGATACAACAAAAGCACTATTTTCAAACATTACTTTCTAATTTTCAAAACGAAAACTTATTTCTCTTAACGGCATTTCCATCTTGTCTTGCAAATGCTGGGGTGTCTCAGGGATAGTTCGTGGTTCATCAGACGGCCCGGCCAACGCTTCGTCCTCCATCTGGGTGATGATAACGAGTTGAGACTCGGTTGGGTCTTGCGAACTAAACGACGGCCCAGCCAACGCCTCGTCCTCCATGCTGGTAATAAGAGCAAGTTGAGACTTGGTTGGGTCTTGCTAACTAAACGAAGGCCCGGCCAACGCCTCATCCTCCATCTGGGTGATGATAACGAGTTGAGACTCGGTTGGGTCTTGCGAACTAAACGACGGCCCAGCCAACGCATCGTCCTCCATGCTGGTAATAAGAGCAAGATGGGACTCAGTTGGGCCTTGCGAACTAAACGACGGCCCGGCGTACGCCTCGTCCTCCATCTGGGTGATGATAACGTGTTCAGACTCGGTTGGGTCTTGCGAACTAAACGACGGCCCGGCCAACCGCCTCGTCCTCTATGCTGGTAATAAGAGCAAGTTGAGACCCGGACGGGTCTTGTGAATTAAAAGGATAGTGGATTGGCTTCACTACGTTGAGACATGTCGAGAACCACAGCAAAACGCTCAGCAAGAAAAATGTAGAAGATGTGACTCGATCCTCGGTGAGAACGGTACCAGTGAGCAGACATCATAATTGTCAGGTTGTAGCAAGACCAGACATCATAAATGTCAGGTTGTAGCAAGAGCAGATCTCATATTTGTCAAGAGCAGACATCGTAATTGTCAAGGACAGACATCATAATAACACGTCTTATAGCTCACCCTTACCTGTCCAGTGACGAAACACTAATACGTGAAATCTAGGACCCAGTTCACACAAACACACTTATCATACACCAGACTTTATTAATTATTGATTAGAATATAATCATAAATATAAATGATTAAAACTATAATTCATGATACAAACATGTTTTTTTTCTTCAGGACAGCAGCTCGCACCGTTGCGTGATAATACATTCTGTCACTTGGTGACTGTCATATGACTGTCACTGATCGTTCCTTAGAAAACTGTAGTCAGCAATAACGGCTTCCTCCAGTTTTGTTACTAAACCACTTGTTTTGACTTGAAATTATTTTATTATCAACATGCTTTAAATCGCAAGAGTACTCTACTCATAAAACGTACACCTTCAGTGAGCAGAAATCATAACTGTCAGGCAAGAGCAGATCTCATATTTGTCCTGAGCAGACATCGTGGGCAGACAGTATAATTGCTAAGTTACACACACCTCCATATTGTCCGTTTGAGGGCGTACTCCTTCGAGGGAAAATGCAGAGGGCGCAATTGAGGGAATTGAGAGGAAGCAATTGAGGGAATTGAGTGAGTAGAGGGAGCAAACCTGGCTGGTGCAATCGGTCCCTCCCATACTACTCATAATGCAACTTTTGTATACAATGACTACAATTAATGCGCATTTTCAGCTTATTTCAATTTATCATAACTTCAAGTTCTTAACACTAAACAAAGAACTTGGGACATCAGTGCCCAATATTATCAATACATCCGAAACCCATGTCAGCGTTTTCATCAAAAGCTTAACTTCTAGTTTTAATTTAGAAGGGTACATGTTATCTTGAACACTCTCTGCGTGTAAGAACGATGCAGTGTCGTGGCCGAGCGGTCTAGCTTACCGGACTCAAGTTCTGGTGTTAGCAGCAGAATGTGGGTTCGAATCCCGGCCGTGACACTTGTGTCCTTGAGCAAGACACTTAACCATAATTGCTTCTCTCCACCCAGGGGTTAAATGGGTACCTGTGAGGGCAGAGTTGGTTGATTAGCCCTATATGCGCTGTAATGGCAGCAATTGAGCTGTATACTCCCCAGGGAGCTGAGATGGTTTCAGGAATGATTTATGAGCCTTATGAGCCTTATGAGCCTTATGAGCAGGGGTAATAATATGCGCCTTGAGCACCACTCAGTTGGTGGATACGTGCGCTATATAAGTCCACACATTATTATTATTATTATCTAACACTGGAAGTGCTTACATAGTTTTCTATATGTTTTTGGTTCTCGGATCATTTACATATGATCTACACCTCCATCTGTGATTCTGGTGTATACTTCAGGGTCTTGGGAACAGCTGCCCAAATATTGCTTTATGTTTCCCAGGCTGTTTGCTCCCCAATCAATTATGGAAATAAGCATCCCATGCCATTACTGCTAAATTGTGAAGTTATTGATTCCTTCTCATGGATTTAAGTGTGTTGCATCTGCTATGACATACTCAGACAGTGGTTTAATACAAGGTTTTGGGGAGGTGTCAAATCAATCAACTTGAAATTTTTACGGATTTCCTGGTTCTTATTTTTCACACATTTAAACAATATTTATAACTGTTTTTGTGATCCTTTTACTTCATCGTAAAATAATGTATTTATGTCACAAGTAAAATAGAACTGGCTAGCATTTAACTAATGTAGTTTTAGTTAATGTCTGTAAATGCATCCATACATTATAAAAATCACGAGGTACAACCAATCTGTGTTGTTTCATTAAGAAGAAATAGTGAAAATGCATTCAGAGTATATACATTTTCATGTGGAAATGAATCATTGGCTGATGATCTATTACAAATTTGAAATTAACAATATACAAGACTTATCTGGTTGTTTTGAACCCAGTTTCTATTTGGGTAATTACAATGTACCAATAGGGTTTAGTATACCCCATCAAATCCTATCACTCAATGGGTGCAAGCATGCTTTGAAATCTTACCTTTATCCTTCATACATTTTCAGTGTGTTAATTGCATCGTTTATGGTTCTGGTTATTAAAAATGAAATTACAATTTTTGTTAAACCTTAACATGCATTTTTGTTAGGTGTTTGTGCGACAGCGCGAACACCTCTTGAAATTGTTCGTTTTTTCTTTTTCTTCTTCTCGAGACTTATCGAACAAAAAACAGCTCCAAAGTTCACAGAGCCTTCAAACTTGACACATACTTAGACCATAAAACGTAGTTATCAATAAAGTTATGACATATAGTTTCAGGTAAAGTTGTGATGTCATGGTGACGTCATCAGATATCGAAATACATGTAAAATCCAATTTTAATATTTCAAAAAAATCATATCTCATGAACCACAAAAGATATTTACACAATTTTTGCATCATCTTACAGATCTTGAATCGTGTGACAGTTCGTACACAGACATGACCCAATCTGACCTCCCCTTCCGGTCGAAACAGGAAGTTTAAGTGAAAAATATTCTTTAGCACTTATATAGAGTCCATGATATGGTATTTTGGCGTGCCTTCCGTGGACGAAATTACTATTGACATGTGACCTTTTCAAAAATGTGACTAATGATGTCATCACCTGTCACAGCGCCCTCTGGCGGCGGGTTTAGAAAAATAATAATTTTCTATCAAAAACATAGGAAATTTGAATATGACATCTGTGACTAAAGTGATTAGTGACATCGAACCAAAGCTCGACCTTCGTGACTCATGACTCGGACTTGGACTCGACCAAAATGACTCGGGACTCGGACTGCTGTAGGTGTATGTAATTGGCATGAAAGGCCTGTGTTTCTATTAGGCCTATAGTGTATTTCTTCAGAAGTTGATTGTTATTTGATGGATCAGGGGTGCTTAAATACGTTTGCTTTCCCAAAACTGTCAAATCATCTCCTGTTGAACTCCACCGCTTGCAGAAGCCAAGCTCACTGTTGGGGGTCAGTAGTAATGATGTTGACAAAGTCATTCATCATCTTCACTCCTCACACTGCTATGCCATTCACCAACATAACCATCTTTACAAATCTTTCTGCAACCATGAAATCTGGGTCACAAGACCATGTGTCCACAGTAGAGGATAACCAATTAGAACTTACATTGAGAGCATTGAATATGAGGTGTGACTCTGGCCCAGTAAGATCAACAAGTGTGGTGTCCTTTTGAGATGGTTTGGGAAACAGGTTTCCCCTTTCTGAGTTCATCTGGTGTTTCTGTATTTGAGATGGAAAAGTCATTAAGGTGTCCTCCAGCCTTGATTATAGAAGAACACTTTTATATTGATTAACATGCAAGTGATAACTTAAACGTTGATTTGAATCAAATTTAAAAAAACAAAATGTTACTGCATGATAATCAGTTTGGATATTGCTATATATAAAAACCATTTTACCAATGTAAAACAACCAGTAACTATACATAACAGCAAAAGAAACGTCACCCCCTAAATTTTGTTAAGTAATTATATTATTAAACATAATAAATATACAATGTTGTGGGATGGTTGGCTGCCAGGTCAATCAAATTTGCCACATTGTGTTCGTGTTACACTCCATACTCATAATATTCTTCATTAAACAAATTATATTAATTATAAAATGAAAATAATAAATATTTTTAGGGGTGACGTTTCTTTTGCTGTTATGTATATATTAAATGGCCTAAACACATTTGACATTTGACCTTTGACCCTGAATACTGACCCCTATGGTTTCTAAAGCACTCACATTTTCTTCAGCAATGCTGCTTTTCATAAAATCAAGCCAAAATTTCTGCAGTAGGTACCTTAAATGAAGGCTATACTATGCGTATTGGTCAAAATTAACCATTTGACCCCAAATTTTAACCCATGTTATGACCCCTATGATTTTCAAAGGGCTTATCTTTTGTTCAGCAGTGATGCTTTGCTTAAAATCACTCATAATCACTTGCCTTTCAAGGGTCATGATACCAACTTGATACCAACTTGATACCAACATGATACCAACAAAATTAACCTACTTCCCCCATTATTAAGAAGTCACATGATTTCAGTGATTTTTGAAATTCTCACGTGCAAAACCATGGGAAACCATGCTTGGGATACAAAAAAAGTGAAATCTGAACCGGCCTAATGCGGATCAACAGTGATTTAAAACATGCGTCCTCAACAGCTCACGCAAGGTGTGAATAGTATCAAGCTGATTTCCCAACTAAACATGTTCTAAATATTTATAAGTGAAATGTCAATTGGAATCATAGTCATATCTTGTTAATGTTACCAAATAAAGGTCAGTGAAACAAATGTATTCATTGCGTGAGATGAAATTTTTACAGACACTGAATTTACAGAGGATGTTTTTTGCCAGTAGTGTCACAATTGCCATTAGCCTTAGGGTACTGTCTGAATGACTTCATATCTCATAGAGATAATCAACCCTGTGCTAAAAATAATTCATCTGTAACAAAGCGATAATGTCCCACTGTGGAAACCCAGCATTTTAAAATAGCATTGACCAGCAAATTAAAAAATAATTCCCTGGACAGTAACCTGTTTTGAAAACAAGGTTAGGAACAGAGGTGCCGAAGTCACTGACGTCATTTGCAGAGCGGGGGGGGGGGGGGGGGTGGTTTCTTTGAAAAATAAATGTTAATGTGGACGCAACATATACATGTGCTTGAAATACATGATGTGACATCACATCCATGCAAGAAAAAGAAACCTGTTTTCATTGTGCAATTTCCTGGAATTTAAGATTTTGTTTTGTATACATTTTAAATACCAACTTAATGAATATGACGGTTAGTAGCATGATCTTTTTAAACAAATTATACTAAAAAGTCACTATTTTCTGAATGTTTTCAAAGCAATCTACAGTGCATAGATCTGAAATCTTAATTTTGAAAAAAACTGACAAAGAAACAAGGCCACCCATTCTGACACTTTGTTGAAAAAATTTAATAAATTTAATTTTGTTTCAATTCTTATATTTATTTACAGTCTAATAGATTGAAGAATGTATGTGACGAGAATAGAATTTGCATAATTTAAAATAATGTGAACCATGATGAAATACATCATCCCAAAAATACAATAAAATAAACATTACTTATTGCTATTAAACATTTTTTGTTCTTTGTTAATTTATGTGTTGATTAAAAGGAATGTACATCATTGTCATAAACGAACTAAACAAATGATCCTCTGAAAGCTTACTTGGTTGTAAGATGGTAATGGTACCAAAATATCCTCACAAGGTATTGTGCAACAACTTGCCATTTTTTGAGAAATGTGAAAAGTATGAAAATTCAAAGCTAAAATGGATTAGCTGGTGATCAATTTCAACATATAGAATGGAAACTAAGCAAATCTGAATTAATTTTCACAATTATCTCAACAAAATAAGGGAAACTTTCACAGGTTGTTATCTCTTCAATCTTATAAAGTCTGGATACATTTATAGATATTTTTATTGCCAGAAATTACAATTATAGAAATTCACATTACCATTTCTCATTGCACACAGCTGAATAGAATCTGTACACATAATAATAATAATAATGTGTGGATTTATATAGCGCACGTATCCACCAACTAAGTGGTGCTCAAGGCGCATTATATTATTATCCCTGCTCATAAGGCTCATAAGGCTCATAAATCATTCCTGAAACCATCTCAGCTCCCTGGGGAGTATACAATGTGTATGAATTTTTCATTTTTTGATAACCGTTTTTTATGTTTAAAGGGAGTATACACCATTGGTAAAATGTCTATAAATGCACTATACTTAATTACAATCGAGAGAGATGTAAAGACACCAACCTGTGAAAGTTTCAGCTCATTTCATTTTGTTATTAACGAGAAAATACATGTAGTAACAATGCAAATCCTTCCCAAATCCTCTTTGCTAAAGTGAAGGATTTTGAAGGATTGAGGGCAGATTTTTTTTAATTTTTATTTTTTAATGCAACGCCCCACACAAGGCCAATGGCCACCCAAGGTGGGGCTACTAAGTCATTGAGTTGTTACAACGACTCACACTGAAGAAACCAGCCCTCGCACCGAAACAAGACAAGTTAATAACCAGCCTCTTCATGGTGCGAATAGGACTGGGAGGGTAACTAGTCCAGAACAAGGCAGTTGTTAAACTGCCTCTGCCCCTATAAGCAATAATAGTTAAGTGTCTTGCTCAAGGACACAAGTGTCACGACCGAGTTCAAACCCACATTCTGCTGCTAACACCAGAACTTGAGTCCGGTAACCTAGACCGCTCGGCCACAAATGTTATTTGCTTGGTGGATTATGGAGGATTGAGATTATCAGTCTACATTTGACACTGGATGAAAATGGAGGATTGAGGTTACATGTTCATTGTTAAGAATAATTGCGGTGACACCATGTGGAATCTCAATGAGGACGATCAGAGCATACTGATCGAAACGTCGAGTTGTACCCCCAGTTCTTTTTCATAACTAATTACTACTCAATTGAGATTCCACATGGTGTCACCGCAATTATTCTTACTTATCATCCTCACCATGCAAAGCTACAAGTTTTACCTATGTTCATTGTTGGTCTGTCCAAAATTATTTTGGAGGATTGAGGTTATTAGGCATACTTGCCTTCCTTTCTCCATGGTACATGTACATCCATGTTTGTTCTAGTGATTGCAAGGTCAGTGCTTGGGTCAGTGGACATTGTTTATTGCTCCATGCATGGAGGGAGGGTCCCTGGCCCATGTACATGTGTATCACAGATAAGCTTAACACGTGTGCATACTGTACATGTCATATGCATACAATGGTAGTGGTCATTGTGCTTGCTTTACTACTGAAGGATTTTGGAGGATTCAGGTTATGTGTAAGCAAATTGGCCAGGGAGTTAGGAAGGATTTAGGTTATGTGTAAGCAAATTGGCCTAGGGAGTTAGGGAGGATTCAGGTTATGTAAGCAAATTGGCCCAGGGAGTTAGGGTTAATGAATGTATTCTTATGTGGAAAATGGATTACTGCCATGATCATTTTCAAATATGCATGTTTTCCCAAAATTGATAGCATTTCAGACAGAATAAATTCTCAGGATGTTTGTAACGATAACCAACTTCATATCAAGTAAGTTTCAAGATTATGATTCAGGTTATTACAAAAGGTCTACACTTCCGTTAAATATAAACATATGACCTTTCAAATAAATGTTTGATTGTATGTGCAGTTTAATTCCAACTACAGTTTATTGTTGAGAATTTTAAACCAAATTATACTGCTCACTGCAGACCATTTGGGCTCAAATCCATTGTGAACATTGGGGAGTGCGAGGGATCTACAATGTACATGATCTGTGATGCAATCTGAGGCATATTTTTTAACATAACAATCACAAAGAATGTCACAATTGCAAATCACAATTCGCAATGTGTCCTGCAATATTTAAAAGGGTACTGAGAATTCATTTATGAATGATTACATTCATAAAACTATAATATTACCTGTATCCATCATCATGGTTCACTCTATAAACTCTATATTCTTAGTATACATATACATGTATGTACTTCTCAAATATTCTACAATAACAGCTATACTTCTGAAGATAAAGGCCTGATAATATATACAAAAGGCACATCATTACAAAAACTACTTTTTAGTGCAAAATAAATCTATACATAATTAGATAATTTGTTAATTATCACAGCAGATGGCGCATTTCATTGGAATATTATAACAGAAACAAAGCTTTCCTTTACATGTACATGTAAATAAACCTTAGTAAGCTTTTAATGATGCATAGCCAGTGTTTTCTGCTATTTCACTGGTGATTCAATTATTTTTGGATCTGAAGATTACTAATTTCCTTGTAGAAAGGCAAGCAAATACTTTAAACTGATGATACATTTCACAATGTGTTTTTACAGTAATAATATTCTGTTATGAAAACTGCTAAGCCATGCTTTTGACATATTTTGTTATCCTTTCAGGAAAATGTATTTTCACTGGTGAAATAGCAAATAAAGTAGTAAAGTATCTTTAAGTTGGCTGCCACAGCATTAATAGTTGAGAGTTAACAACATAAAATTGGAAATGTTATCCAGGAATTCAATCTCAATAACATACAAGAGGATCAAAATATATTTGATTTAATGAATGTGTTTGTGCATTGTAGATTTTTAAAAGTCCAGGACATGTAGCAATATATTTTGAGAAAACATACCTGTACAAATTACACCATAATTAAATTGGAAATAGTAGTTAATCACAATTACAGTAAAGTAAATTCCCTGTTAAACAAAATGACATTAAATATATGTACACATACATAGCTTCAATACAATTGGCAGAATTAAATGAGGATAAAAAGGCAAATGAATCTGGATATAAAATGTTCATTAACTGTCCATTTGTCCAGCAAATGGAGCAGATATTTTGATCTAAATATGAATGTCAAATATTTAGTGCATAGCATTCATGACATGCCTGACTGTGTATGATTATGCATCACTGCATTACAAATGAATGTACATGTATGTACTGCCAATCCTTCACCCATCTGTTTGCATGTCACTTCATCACATGTTGACCAAAATGTAGACAAAAATAACCAAATGCTTTGGAGTAAATAGTTCTCTAGATGTCATTAATTTAGCTGCCTAACTGGTTAGATCTGGATTTTCTTTTTAGAAATAGTGGTTCGAAAAAAATAAAAATAAAAATAAATAATAATAATAATAATAATATGATAATAGGGATTGTACAGTGTACATCATTGGAAAATGATCTATACATGCATTCATTTTTATAGGAATGAAAAGATATGTATAGTATCCAACCTGTAAAAGTTCAATTCAACGAGAAAATAGTGAGTAGGCATTCTAAGGCCAAAACAAAGGCTCTGGTTTCTGGTCATCAGTCGGCTTCTAAATTGGTGCGGTGACACGCTTTTTCTTTCTTTTCGCCATCTTTTTTGCCAACAGGAAAATATGTGATACATTGTATACGCCGGAACCAAATTCCCATATACGAGGTATGGTGGCTAACAGAGGCCTACAAATTGGGTAACGTTCATGCACTTTTATGTGAAAAAGTCATTTTCATAGCAAACAAAAAGAAAATTAAAAATGCTGACGTGCGGGTCTGAGGTGACGTGCGCAGAGACCAGAAACCGGAGACTAATGTGGTATTCATGTTTTCTTGACAGAGTAACATTTTGACAGAATAACAACTAAGTAAGCTTAGATAATAATGTGTCCATTTTGTTTTTCGGGTTATTACCAAAGGTGTACAGTTAAATATCGATATCGATATTTTTCATCCACGATATATCGTCAAACATATATTGCGATTTTCGATAATATCGCGATTATTTTTTTTCACGCATGAGTGCTTTAGAGCCGATAATAACAGGAATGTACCCATATAACACACGTCACAATAAATTGCCAGTGCTTTCCTGAGAGACAAGTGGAATCATGCCGTTCACTAGTGCACCATGGCCATTGGCAAATTCGTTTGCGTAATAATTATGTGGGACGGTTACTGCATCGTGCGTCCCAAATCAAATCATGAGCCAGAGTTCACGTGACTCGCGTTCCACGTGACTATGTCATAGTATAAACACGCGAGTAGGTTTATTCCTATCGATATTGATATTTTTCATCCACGATATATCGTCAAACATATATCGTGATTTTCGATAATATCGCGATTATTTTTTCACGCATGAGTGCTTTAGAGCCGATAATACAGGAATGTACCCATATAACACACGTCACAATAAATTGCCATTGCTTAGGGGAGAGACATGTGGAATCGCGCCGTTCACAAGTGCACCATGGCCATTGGCAAATTCGTTTGCGTAATAATTATGTGGGATGGTTACTGCGTCGTGCGTCCAAATCAAATCATCAGCCCGAGTTCACGTGACTCGCGTTCCACGTGACTATCGTCATAGTATAAACACGCGAGTAGGTTTATTCCTGTATGCGCATAGTACCGTGGATAATATAAAACCATGTGACACGTCATTTGCACTTCGGAAAATTTGTCTGAGTTTGGATTGTACTCACGTGGTTTATCAAGAGTAGTGTATGTGTTTTGTCACTAGATGGTATAATAGTAGAGAAGAAAACTTCCTAAATTTTTTCCATGGAATTTCTGACCCGACTGACAATCGAGAATTTTTTAATCGCGATATATTTTTCATCGCGATATATTTTTCATCGCGATTTGCCGATATCCCGATAATTTGAAAAAGTTCCCGATATCATAATCGAATAAAAAAAATCGCGATATTCGATATTATCGTGTCATCGCCCAAGCCTAATGTACTCCATAAAAAAATTGAATATTTGATGAGGTACTAATGCATATATACAGATTATTACAATTAATGTCAACCTGACCTTTTATTAATTGAGAATTTTCACAAATGATTTTTTTTCCCCAGAAATATATAAGTCAAGATACAATGTAACACTACATCAGTACATGTATCGTAGATGTATTTGGGTGATGTTGAGTGATGTTCAGTGCTGCAGACAGAGGCTCTACAACGCTTTTAATGAGCTTTTAATTATGACAGCCAGAGAATCTTGTGGTCTGGTGCACCAAAAGTATTTAAGGTTTATGTCAAATATATGCATATGTACATTATAACTCCAAAAAGCTTGACAAGAGTTCATCCTGAACTCAGTCTGACACAAGACACTCAAATAGCATTTACAATATGTGTAACAGAACTCTAAAAATGTGTACCAATAAGCACAGTTAAAAACAATCATAAAAGCTAGGCAATTTATCAAAAGTTTTTCCAAACAAATAACATCCGTTTGAAATTCATAAAAGGAAGGTTCAAAGTAAATGGAAGAATAATATTTAATGGTGGAAAAGGACGTTTATTGGTTTCTGAATTGCTCAAAACATTACCTTTATGCCTACCCATAATTATATTGCTATCTATATAATTTGTATTATACAGCATGTCCCCCAAAAAAGTGTCACTAACTATTTCTGAAAATATACCAAAACCACGAAATAAATTTTGGAACTTGTTCAATTGCACAGATACTCCTAATCCTTTATGTGAGAAATTACATAAAACTCACAGGTGTTTAGGCCAAGGATTAGGAGTACAGTATCTGTGCAATTGAAAAAGTTCCAAAATGTATTTCGGGGTTTTGGTATATTTTCAGAAACAGAGTGACACTTTTTTTGGGACATACTGTATAATCTTAACTGTTAAGGTCAAGCCTGAGTGTGGAATTTCATTTAGCTTTTACATGCACATAAATACATTTGTATAGCAGAATGTTGTTGTCACTTAAGTGTTTCCTGATCAGGCCTACTGGTATCCTCATTGGGAGAATAAGGTTTCAGTCAGGGTCAAAGTATATTCCAATAGGGATATATAGTATACATGTAGTTGACATCGACCCCGTTAATGTCCTTAATGATTAGGGGTTGTGTACTTTGTCACTCACTTTCTGTCATTTTACAAAGTACTGTACACACATTACAGTTTATTGATCCCACTAGCTATGCTTTTAAAGTACTAATTTTTTTGGAATACAATTTTTGGAATGTTGGAGGTGTTTGAAATCCTATTTGAGAAATAATGTAATATTTATTTCCTTATAATTTGTTTAATGAGGTAATCAATGATCATGTCAAACTTATCTCTACAGTATTTGCTACATGTACATGTAAATACCTCTATGAACCTCTATGGTGCTACAGTTCATGAGTGAAGAACAAAATTGTTAAATATTAAAAACTACAATCGAAAACTGAATCATATTTTTGGAAACTTATGTCAATTTTGTGATCAAAAGAACAATTACATTGTCTCTTGACATGTTTCCAACAGTACTGCTTTGTACGGTAGTGCTTTTTTAGTATTTAAAGAAAAAAACAAAAACATTGTCATTCTTTTTTCATATCTTTATTAACTAAATAAAACTGTCCAGAACTTTGATTAACCCTAACTCCCTAAGCATTGTTAATGAACAATAAAAATCCTTCAAAATCCTCCAACTGCCTTTGTTGTCTAGGGAGTTAGGGTTAATAACCACATTTTTTTGCCAGTTTGTTTTATTGTTTGTTTTTGTATTTTGTAATCACATGATTTCAATTTGGTAATCTAATATTGCAATATGAATATCAGTGAAACTTTTTTCATAATATATGTATACATTATCATCTTTGAATGTACATGATATATATGAAAATACTGTCTCATACAGGTGCATTGATTTATTTTGAAATGATACACGTGTATGCACATGTACACTGTACATTCCAAATACATGTACAATACATGTATTACTACAAGTGTACACAATTAATTCAAGTTACTCACCAAATAGAAAATGTAATGTCATTTTTCCTGTTTCTTTATCCAAACCTTGCACACCTGGTAGATAAGAAATTGTACATGTAGATTATCCTACAAGTACACAGAATGTGAAAATAACCCAACAAATTCTGACATTGCTGCCATTTCGTACGCTGTGTAGTAGTGGTGTTCCTGTGCATGATATCATTTTGTTAAGTACCATGATGTGTGATCATTTAGCCAGTGATACATGTACAATTCATCACCGTTTTACAATGTGACGAATCAGCCCACACAGCTACAAATCCATGTTTTGAGATAATCGCTTTTGAAGTTGAACTGTTTTTGAAATTGCAATTTCAAAGACTTTTCAGAAATAATTATTTTAGATTTTGCTTCTACTAAAGCCAATAACTTTAATTGAAAAACTGTGTATGCTGTTAATGCAGCTACGTTACCAAACACTGGTACCGCCGCAAGTAATTCCAAATCCCTCGCGAGTATTTAAACGGGGCCCCGCGAGTAAACTGCGTGGCGGGCATGAAGGGTCTCCAATACGCGGCCCCTGCGGGATTTTGCGTGCGGATGTCACAGCGAGGGCCTCCGCACGCGGCGTACGTGTCGTCGTGGATTGAAGCTTTGGGCCCTCACGAAGGCCCCGCAACAGAACCAGCACAACTTTTACGTCTTGGTGAACATGAATACCTTTCTCATGATCAATGGCGATCCTGAGTAAAAGAACGGCAGACCCCTTCGTTCATGCTTTTGTTGAGGTTTTCTGAGCGCGCTCCGCAAAACGTTTGATCAACTTCCCAGTATTATTTTCGTGCATCTGACGGCCATTTATACCTTGGTACATACCGCACGAATCCCTTTTAACAAATCCAACCTTTTTCATTTCCTGTGATTATCGGTGCTCTTTTGAGATCTTCAAACGTCCCGGTTCGTCTGAAAATGCAACTTCCCGCCATGACCCACTGCGTCTGATTTTCGGCCGATCACGGTGGTTGGAATTAACTTTAGGGAATTAACCTCCGGCACGATTGGCAGCTGCTTTGCTTGCCCGCATTCCGCATTTTCCCCTCAAATTCGAGCCCTCTGGTGTTTCGCTTTTTAGATCATGGACCGGCCATTACTTAAGTTCAACAACTTACATTGACGATGCTAAACCGTTAATGAACTGTGTTGTCCTCTTCATTTCTGTAGTATTAAACTGTTTTTCTATTTAAGTTCTGGTCCACAGATATTCTTCTTAGTGTCGTTATCAATATTTTTCTATCAACAATTCATGGCGGTTTTCAGCAAGAACCTTTTGATGGTTTATGAACCAGGCGAAAGTTAATGTACTATCAGTAGAACTGTTAATCATTCTCCTTTGGAATGAACTTATTTAATTCTCCAGGCATATTGAAGGTTTAGGGCATATTGAAGCTGTTTAAGGCCAATGGAAATTATAGTGGCTAACAATCGTAAAATATAACTTTAACAAACATACTCTACAAATATATTTTACTGAATAAAAATAAATTGTTGGTTTAATAAATTAAATATTAAAAACTTATGGGACATGATGTGAATGTACTAAATAAATGACTGAGGTTGTTAATGGATCAGCCATTACACGCCGGTGCATGTAGAGAGGATTCGTCATGGCAGGTAAATTTTTAATACACGTTAACAAAATGTTAAATGCATCGTCAGGCCAAAAAACAAAATCTCCTGGTTTCTGGTCATCGGTTGGCTTCAAACCGGTGCGGATGACGGTGACGCAAGGAAATACGTGTATACTCGAGGAATTTATATGCAAGAATTTATTGTAGGGGAATATACACCGCATATTTAAAAGAATACAAAAAATATTTCTTTTTTGGATTTAGACAAATCTGAAGCTTAAGCACTACGCCAATAAAAGCTCATATTTGTCTGTTCTTTTTGCAAGTGTTTTTTTTCTTCAGGCAAAGAAGGGATAGGGAATTTTATCTGCGTGCGGGGAAGCCCCAGTCTGCAAGTAGGTAAAAGTGAAACCTGAATACCGCTTGTTTTGTTGGGGACGCTAATGATAATGCTTTATTATTATTATTTTTGTCCCCCGTCCATCAGAATATATTTAATAATTGGTACATGTAATTTTAGTTTTTAAACATAGTTGTTGTCCCAACGATTGGTAAACTCGGGCCTTCCTTTTAGCTTTATTTAGAGTATCATGAACGTATATTGCAACTACATTTCCAGGCAGCTTGGAGGAGGAATCAGTTTGAAGATAAATATTTAACTACTCTGAGAAAAAGGAGTATTCTCAAGGTGTCAAAACTATTTGGGTGGAATTATGTGTCTGAACATAAAAATGCCTCAAAATCCTTCCTTTTTAATTTGTTATTATAGGGTCTGACCACTTCTGCTTGTACATCAGCGGCGTAGCTACACGGGGCCTGGGGGCATTGGGGCCTGGGGCACGTGCCCCCACAAATTTCCAGTGCACCTCCAGTGTGCCCCTACACGAAAATCCTCAGTGCCCCAAAAACAGAAACAAAGAAAAGGGAAAACCCATACCCCTAGGCATCCCTCACTGAAAAGCAATGCCCTCTGTGCCCCCACTGAAAAGTCCCGGCTACGCTGCTGTTGTACATACACAAATTGGAGGACACCTAGTACATGTACATGTATTTATTATTTTTCGGGGGTGACCAGGCACCCAGGGTTCCTATTTCCATATAAAATGTGTACAGCAGTAAATAGTCAATGAGTTTCAGTAGTGTCAACTCTTCTGGCAGTAGTTCCAAAAGACTCTGGGATGTTCTGATTTCTGGAACATGTCGGCACCAAAACCTGGGGACAAAAAACTGGGGAAAAATTTGGACACCTGAAAAGTGGGTATTACGAGGACTTTGACTCATGGAATAAAACCAAATCATATTTACAGATACTACTCGCCCATCTACTATCTTTGTTAACTGATTGGACATTTTTCTCATTTGCGATGATAAAGAGCCTGATAAATATATTAAAATTCTTCAAATACTAGGTCGGCATCGTTTAACTTATCTAACGAGGCACTCCTATTGTTTTGCGCAATCCCTCGGTAACATTGCCGTCATGGCAATATCATGGATTTCTAACCATAGGGGAAAATAACAATCTGCCTGATCTATCTAGTCGTCCTTGCGGGAGCTGAAATTATCGTTCCCTTATTTTCATTGGAGGCCTTTGTGGGGGTTCATCGACTCGAAGCGGAGTCCGCAGACTCATCTTTCTAAATTTTTAAAACGTGAACAATTTCCTGTATCGCATCGCAAACATGCGATGTAATTTGGGCAATCTGCGATGGAATTTCAAACAATGCATCGCAGATTATGCGATACATAATTTCGACAGATTTATAAACATTTTTGGAAATCATATTCACAAACCTTTTCCCTGAAATAACGTTTACATGTATATTTCCGACCAAAAATATCAAGTTATCCGTCCCGACTGGGTTTGTTTCCGCGTGTCCAGACGACGCAATACATACTGTGTTCAACGATGACTTCACGCCGACGCGACGGTGTTGATGCAAACAGTAAACATTAAATCTTCTTTATTTTCCAGCAATCCGTAAGTTGGCTTTTTTCCGCAATGCCTAAAATTCTATGTGCATGCATATATTTTCTCTGCTGATTAATTATTAACTACGAGCGAAATTCCCTGAAATGGAAAACACGCAACAACTGCCCAGTTTTGTTTTAGCTTCGCACGTGTTTACTTTTGTTGTCTTCTCCTGAGTTTGGGGGTTGGAAACATTGAGCAATTGAGCCACCCCCCCATACAATAACAATAGTACCGTGTTCAGTTGACATGTACGCTTTATACGATCACTATGGCCGTATTCAACAAATCTTCTAGAAACGTTACCTGTAACTTCGTTTTATGAACAAAAGTTTTGAAAATTAACAAAATGTGCATTCATTTATATATGTAGTGGTGAGATTTAGAATCATTTCGGCACACAATATGATTGCGTGTTTCAACCACTCATTTTCCATAATCAAAAATCAAGCTTGATCATATATACCAATACAAGTAACGTTACACCTCGGCGAAATTCACTTTGAAAAGCACCCGGAACATGTCGCAGTCGGTAATTTGTTTTCGTGATATTGCTCTGGTTTTAGTGATCGATAATATAAACAAAACAAGAAAATGGACGAAGGACTAATCTTTCATGAATGACTGTAATTATGGTGAAAAATAACAGTTACACGTGAGTTTTTTTTTACCACTCAGGCTGTGGCCCAATTTCAGACACACTAAAATTATTATATTCTGGTAAATTTTGGACATTCATAATTATGAACCAAACGACAGTAAAGCCTGAAAAAAAAAAACTTTACTCTTATGCAATAACTACATACTGTAATTTAAGCATTTTAAAACTCAACAAGTCAGTTTTACGCATCAATGATTGGACAACAAAAGCCCCTGCAGCCCCACGAAGCATCACGTGCAGATTGTGTGGTATCAATGGTGGGCCTCGCAAGTCTTCTTCCCCGGCACGGTATTTTCTCGTGGCTCCCTCGCACACTCGCGGGTACATTTATGTGATCCCGGTACGGTACTGAAGCCCTGCGGGTTACCCGTAGGGATTTGGAATTATTTCCAGCCGGTACTGTAAGCAGTATATGGGCAATTCCTTGGTTACTCGTGTTACATTTTGAGGTATGGCCTAGCCCACTTAATGCGCTCATAATTTCCTTATAAAATATATTCTTCACTCATCGTTTTTTTTCAGTAGTTGCATTATACCAAGATTTTGACCCAGCACACAAATATATAATTTTAGAAATTTGTTATATAATGGCTTATATAAAAGAAACATGCTTTGGTTATTCATGTTAAATTTTTCGGACATGCATATTAAAAATGTCACTTTCTCTTATGTATGTATACATGCACATTGTAGTAGTACATATAAAACACTCTTCTTGAAATTATTATTTTGTGCCGAGTTTTTTCTGGGTGTAATGCAACCATCAGAAAACCCTAAAAAGTAATGTGGCAACTATGGAATTGCCCATATACTGTACATGTACATGTAAACGTACGTTACTTGCTGATTGGCGAGATCCATTCCTCCAAACAAAATTTTACAAGAACGGTCTGAGAAAATTAGACCAAAATATAACATTCAGTCAAGTAGAAAACAAAACTGTATGGTTACTATACAAAACATCTTTTGCTTTAGAAGAGAGGGATTTCTTAAAATTACCATAACTATTGAATTGGTTGGGTACTACCTAGTAGCCTCATGTCAATGAATTATCGCTCACATAAATGCTCAAGACAGTTTAGACAATCCTGATTGGGACAAAACGTAATCATGTGGGGTTGTATTAACAGATGGTAACAAGACTGGCTTATCATTATCAAACAACGTGCCAGAGCCCGCGCCAGCTGTTCTGTGGCGATGTGTGACAATGGATTTCAACCAATCAGAGGACGGCGAAGATTGCATAATGCGTCCGACTCATTTTACTTAGGGGTGTCCCCAAAACATGAATTTTCGCCCATTTATTTGGTTTTATTTCAAAAAAATTTATTAATTTTTTACATTTTTAAAAAACGTAATCGCTATACAGAGACATTTATTATGAATGGAAATAACAGTTTGATCGCTTTTGAAAGAGCCCACGAGGTTAAAGAACTGTTTAAAAGTGGTCACCGGGCTTTACAAGGACCGCAAAAAAAGGCGGCGTCCTTCCTTACACCCGTGACCATTATGCCCAAAATCACGGTTGTTAACCTCAGGTAAAGACCAAGCATCAAACTTTATTCCCTTAGTAATATCATAGAAATGCCTTGGTGGCACACATGCATGTACACACATTGTTACAGTTATGTACATGTATGTACACTTACATGTACATGTACTTGTAGGTAGCCCTACATGTATATGTACATGTACATGTACATGTACATGTACATGTACATGTACATTCATATGTCGAGGATGGAAGCCTTCAAAATATAGAGAAAATTTAATGCCTCTTACACTCGGTATTTCTCTAACACTTTTTTTTTTTCTTAACAGAATTTAGAATTACACATGTACTTTTTCAATATAAAAAAAAAAATTTGAAGTTGACATCAAGAATCAGTCTACTTCCTATAACCTATCATCATCAAAAGTCCCTCATCCTGTAATTCGCCTCCCTTGAAAGCATCATCTTTGATTTCACTCTGTCCAGTGAATTGTCCGAGATGCAATTCCCTTTTGCCAACAGGTCTCTAGGGTCAAGAGGGGAAGGGACATCTGTTCTGGGTACAGCCAATGGCTTGTATCCGTGGGTCATGTCTACTTTTCCATTTGGGGTAGTCTCACATGCCTGTTGTAGTCTGTCCCAACACCCATTGTAATGTACATAAATGTATACATTTGGTCAATCATCACACTGTATACTTTACATACATCATAGGGAAAGCAAACTTTTTACCCAAGCTTCTCTCAAACTTGTGATCAAAAAGTTAAATACTGTCAGTATTAACAAGGATTATATGTCAATAAAGATTTCATGATAGTGTCAAACTAAAACATATGTACATGTATACATGTAGTTTACAGCTGAATTTTCATTATAACATTGGGTCGGAAAAACACCCGACTTTCTTTTAACAGTTCATACAAGTATTAAGTATATATGGTATACACTCAATGGTTCAAAACACGCTTTATCTCATATAAAGAAAGAAAAAGTTTGCCAAAAAATATATCAAACATATATATTGTATATTGTGCCCATTTGCATTGTATCTAACCTTTTTGGTGCAAAAATGAGCTTTAATTTGTTGGATAACCAATGATGGAAGGAACCTGAATAAAAAATACATAGAGATATAAATAACTCCACACTTTAAAGTGTTTGTTATATTACAAACACATCTATAGGTGTTCGGGTTTTGTCAGGGCAGTGATGATGACGTCAGAATGTTTTTTAAAGAAACTTTGCATTATTATTTTTTTTCATATTAAAGAGTACCCTGTAAAATATGATGTGGTTACCAACGATGATTTTGTTTGAAGTTCATTTCAATGATTTGAAATTAATCACATTAGGCCCTACACCAAATTGAGAACTTATTTCAAAATGCACATGGTATAAAATAAAAGAATGATAACCATCGAATAAAACTCTTCCGAATTAATCTACATGTACATGTACATGTAGAAGATCCTCAACAAGGTTACAAGGAATTTCAAGACCAACAGATGTTAATTACCCTTGAAATTTCTGATTTGTTTCTAAAAACTGGCTACTTAACCCTTTATTGTTCAATGGATGGTTTTTACATATCGATCATAAATATTAAACTTTGACTTCCGTGCCTGGACAGGAAGTGTATCAGAAATTGGAGTCATGTTTTGTAAATATTTGTTGACAATTAATAATCTGTACAATGGTGCAAAAACTGTGAATTTACCTACAGGTTGTTGAGATATGATTTTTAAATATTAAACTTTGACTTCTGGTTTGGGACAGGAAGTAAGGCTCAAATTAGTTCACCTTTTGTGTAAATATTTTTCCCACAATTAACAATCATACAATGGTGCAAAACTGAATTTACCTGTTGTGGTTGTTGAGATGTGATTTTTTTAAATATTAAAAGTTTGACTTCCGGTTTTGGACAAGAATTAAAGGGTCAAATTAGGTCACCTTTTGTGTAAATATTTTTTGACAATTAAAACTGCACAATGGTGCAAAACTGTGAATTTACCTGTTTGGTTGTTGAGATATGATTTTTTAAATATTAAACTTTGACTTCCGGTTTGGACAGGAAGTAAGGTCAAATTCAGTCACCTTTTGTTGAAATATTTTTGACCAATTAACGATCTGGTACAATGGTGCAAAAAATTGTGAATTTACCTTCTTGTGGTTGTTGAGATATGATTTTTTTTAAATTAAACGTAGATTTCAGTGATGTAGTGCCTGATGCTGAGCCTGGCCTAAGGCTTGATTTTAGGGCCTTGGCCTTTAGCCTTAAGGCAAAGCCCTTTTGGCCTTGAGGGTCAAAGCCTTTGCAACTTAGGGCCTTTAATTGTTCTTCAGGGCCAATCGATATTTTAATTTTTCAGGTAAATTTCTTTGAAATTTTGCTTTTCTGCAAACATACATCTTGGGGTCAGCTGTCTGCAAAGTCTGCAGTATCTAATTTAATCAAGGCTTTACCACGGGGGAGTGGAAACACCCTTAGATTTGTGTGTGTTGGACAAACCTCACTTTACAACATAACATTTTGTTAACATGATAGTACATTTTGGTTGCTTCCCCAAAACAAAGCTATAATAATTTTTCTGTATACAGTACATGTACTTGTGGGGCCAGGGAGATATAATTATACTTAACTTGCATACAGCTACATGTATATGGGGTAGATAGAACATCATCTGATTCGCGGCTGGACTGGCTTTTTATTTATTTATTTATCGTATGGTTTATACAAAGGAATATGACAAGAGTTAGGTTATGGATCCAGTTTAATGCCAGACTGGTCGAGTTCAGTTAAATTTCTATCACACATGTAAATAATACAGTCATGAACGATGTGATGTACAACGGTCATCATGACCACAGGTACATTTAGAGGTTGTCACTTAGTCCCATGCGGAGATATCCAAATCGGCTATGGCCAGTTCTTAGTCTGTTAGGTTTGACCCAGCAGTGGTGATGTAGATTGCATCCTGGTGGGTTGGTACACTGTAGAAGGTGAGGAAATGAAGTTAAATATCCACATCCTGGATTCTGATTCTTGCCACATATTCTGCTGCGTTTAGTGCCCAAGTCTTTGGGTCAATCCAGTGCTAATTTCTAGCAGTTTGTGGGCTTGTCGATGAAATGATTTCGATGGCAGTCGCAGTTGTGGTAGGGGTTTTTGATTGGCGTTTGTCAACAGTTGATGAAGCAGATGGGAGTCACACCCAGCGGCATCGCCGTGCAAGAGCAAGGCATTGCTGCTGTCGTCCTCACTTCATAAGGGAGCAAATTCCACTGACTACTGGAAGGTATTATGGGAGTTGATCTGATACATCCTGGAGATGATGCTATGGTGTTGTTATGGCCACGCCAATCTTGCTGGTGTGGTGCTCCTTGCACATAGCTCGTGCACAGTACTCTGTAACAGAGTATACTAAAGCTATTGCTGAGATCAAGAACGCTGTAGTCTGCACCCCTGTGAAAGGCTCAAGGGTCGCCGTCAATGAGACAGTTATGCGAGTGTTGGCTTTCTGTGCTAGCCAGGAGATGGCTTTTGTATGTTAGAGATCTGCCACAACACCAAGATACTTGGTGAAATCATCATACCGGATGGTTGTGCCATTGCAAACGACTTTTGATTTTGTAGTTGAATAGCCATCTAGTTGCTGCTAAACAGTTACTAAACAGTCTCCAAGCCTTTTGAAGTAACGGCTTAAGGATTGCATATTGGTGCCAAATGTTGCTCAAGCTTGTTAAAGTTTCTTTTTGGCAGAGGTTAGGAGTGCTACCGCATGTCATCTGTGTAGATGTATTTCTTTGAGACAGTGGTTGCAGGTCAGCAGTGTAAATGTTTAATAAAAGCGTGCGAGCACCGAGGCCCCGGGACCCCTGCTTTTTCAGGAAGCATTTACTACTGGCTTCTTCCGCCAACCGTCATTGTGTAAAGCTTCTGCAAGTGATCATTGTCATGAGAAAGTTTACTAAAAGTTTTACTTCAGGTATGATTTTGTGTAGTTTAGGGCAAGACTTTTCATGCCATACCGCTGCTCATATGCTGCTGATTGATCACCAGTACTGCATGCACCATTTGAGATCTTTTAAAACCTGTCCTGTGTCTTCTGGAGGAGTGTCACTTGGTCTGTTGTACAGGCTCCCAATGTCCGAAGCCTGCTCAGATGGAGTTGAAGATCCACAATGGTTTGGATACGATTGTATATTAGTCTCTCCATCACTTTGTAGATTATGCACAGTAGGCTTATTGGATTTGCAGCTTCAATCTTCGCGCTTGTTCGTTTGGAGAATTACCATTACCTGCAGCTGTCTCCACATTTTTTGGGGATTGGAACTTTGATACAGGTGCTGAAGTAAATCAAGCCATTCAATGGATTTTATCCGCCAAAATTTTGACAAATTCTGGGCAAATATAGTCTGGTCTGTTTAGGTAATCTAATATTTCTAACCATGTTGGCCCAAAATAAAAATTTCTTCCATAATAAAGAGGTAACATCCAGTTAAAACAGCCGTCTTACATGTAGATCCCCTTTTTATCTCGGTTTAATCAATGTGCACGATGGAACAAACCATTCTTTTGTTTTTTTGTACGTGAATACTTTGATTGCAAATAAAGATAAGTTTTTATTCTTACTATGGATTGTTATGATGTGACATGTTTATTAGTAGAAATTTTATGAGGCCTTGGCTTGAGGGTCAAGCCTTAGCCTTAAGGCTTGAGGGAAAAGGCCTTGAGGATCAAAACCTTTGTCTCCAACACTGGTAGATTTTATAATTGATATCTGATGTAATCGGCGTCACAAATTTTTTTTCATCTACACATTGGGGCTAAGCATGTAGTGTCAATTCCAAGTTCATGTGAAGTTTAGTATGTTTTTGTAGACAATCTATCCGAGAAAGAAAAAGAAAACTAGAGATTGGTGTTTGTATTGACAAACACTACATTTGAGGTGTTGGAAGGGTAAAGGTCAAATTAGGGTAAACTTTGTTAAATATTTTTGACAATTAACGATAGTCTGTACAATGGTTCAAAGATAGTGAATTTACCTCTTTGGATATTTTTTAAATATTAAACTTTGACTTCGGTTTGGACAGGAAATAGTCAAAATTAGGGGCACCCTTTAAATATTTTGACAATAACGCTCTTTCACAATTTTAAAATTGTGAATTTACCCTTGGTTGTTGAGATATGATATTTTTAAAATTAAACCGACTTCCAGTTTGGACAGGAAGTAAAGTCAATATCATTTTTGTAAATATTTTTGACAATTTACAATGTGCTAATGGTGCAAAACCGAATTACCTCTCTGTTGTTGAGATATGAATTTTTAAATATTAAACTTTGACTTCTGGTTTGGACAGGAAGTAAGGTCAAATTAAGGTCACCTTTTGTAAATATTTTTAACAATTAACAATCCTTTCAATTGGAAAGTTTTAATTTACCCTTGTGGTTGTTGAGATATGATTTTTAAATATTAAATTTTGATCCGGGTTTGGACAGGAAGTAAAGGTCAATGGGGTCACCTTAGTAAACATGTTGACAATTACGATCTACAATGGTACAAAAATTTTCAATTTACTCTTGTGGTTGTTGAGGTATGATTTTTTCATTAATAAACTTTATTCGGTTTCAGGAAGTAAGTCAATGAGTCACCTTTTGTAAATATTTTCAATTAACAATCTATACAATGGTGCTAAAATGTCAATTTACCTCTTGTGGTTGTTGAGATATGATTTTTTAAATATTAAATTTTGACTTCGGTTGGACAGGAAAGGTCAAATTAGGGGCACCTTTTTTAAATATTTTTGACAATTAACGATCTGAAATGGTGCAAAAATTTAATTTACCTCTTGGTTGTTGAGATATGATTTTTAAATATTAAAATTTGATTTATCGAATTCGAATCTGATGCCACATTGTAAAAATTTATTACGAATTATGTCATCACGTTAAGTTCTAAGTTCATCTGAAGTTTTTGATCAATCGA
>CM055825.1:38238456-38323388 GCA_029582265.1 Zoroaster sp. YZ-2022
GGAAAAGAGGAAGAATAATAACCTATTTCCAGGCTAATTCAATGATTAGTTTGTTTTGTATTGCTGATTTACCAATAAGAAATACAAAAAAATGTGTTAAAAATTACTCAAATCTGAGGATTATTTTCCTATTTTTACACTGAAATCTTCGAAAGATTCTCATCCTGATTTAATTAAATATTAGAACAGTTTATAAATTATATTGGACTGGAAAGATAAAACAAAATAATGAAAATAAATTTAAAAAAATACAAAAAAAATTACTCAAATCTGAGAATTTTTAATATTTATAGTATAAATTATACTGAAATCCGCGAGAAATTCTTATCCCTGATTTAATTAAACATTAGAAAAAATAATAAATTATATTGGACTGGAAAGATGAAAACATTAAATAAGTTATGAGAACTAATATTATTGTGTTACGCCGATGTATATAAAGCTACAGTCCCACCACCCTGCTAATATGCCGCAGAGAGGCGTTAGATGCCGGCATCAAGAAATAAAATGACCGTGGTGTAGCGTCTGTTAACGTCTATTAACGTCTCTTAACGCCCTGATTTGTCATTGCAGTCCCACATACACGGCATACAAACGGTATACAGCCGGCTTACAAGCACGTTAGAGGGAGGCAGAACCACGCTAGCGGGCGGCAGAGAGACGCTAATTGGCGTTGGCACTGCGCAGAGGGAGGCAAACAGGCGCTAACAGCCCGCGCACGCGCGTTAGAGGCCGGCAGACCTACGCTAGAGGGCGGCATACCCTCGTTAGGGGGCGGCAGACCTACGGAACAGCCCCGCTAGATGCCGTCCCATAGCGTTGGTCTGCCGTCCCTTAGCGTCGGTCTGCCGTCCCATAGCGCAGTAATGCCTCCCTGATGCCATCTCTTTCGAGTTCCGCGCCATACCACGCAACAAGGCGGCAACAACACGCTGGAAGGCGGTGGACCCTCGCACGATAACGGCAGACCCTCGCTAGATGGGGGCAGCCCTGCGTTAATAGGCGTTAATAGGCGGCAAGCAAAAATTTGCCGTTCACCCCCGCAATTATAAAACATTTTTATAATTTCGGGGACGGTTGCCGGCATGTGGCGTTACATGGCGGCGACCTACGTTGACCTGCGTTAAGAGCCGCAGCTACACGGTGGTCCTGCGCTGATACACGGTGACCAGGCCGGCAACAAATATTTGCTCTGCCGGCATCTAACGGGCTCGCTAACGGGGTGGTGGGACTGTAGCTTTAGGTTTAAACCATGGAGGAAGGGAAAAAACGGACGATTTATCGGACTGAAAATTCGGCCGATTGAACGTTCGTTTTGTTGACATCAAAAATAGTACACAATGTAGCGTGCTGAACGCGGCGCAATACAATCTTTGATCGACATCAATTTCTGCTAGTCAAAAAAACGTAACTGCGAATCGTCCAATCGCCGTCAAAATTGGCCAAGAGTTAGAAAACAAGGATAGAAAAATTAGTAGTATGGTTTGATAAAGGTATATTACTCACCTTTTAGTAAATCGTCGATGGTTTTGATGAGCAAGAACAAACCCAAATTTCGAGAATTTTGTTAGGAAACTTCTAGATGCCGCATTCAGAAAATTTGAGAACGAGGTTGAAGTAGAATATGTGATCTACGTCTTCGAAAAAAAAGCTCCTGGGTACGTTAAAAAGAACCGCCACAGCGAAACGTTACAAAGCGCTATCTCCACGGTGTCTTCGCCACGGCGATTCAACCGAGTGCGGCTATAAGCCAGGCACTTCGTGTCTGACGTCACTGTGTTGGATCTGGTATTGCGCGGCGCAGTTGAGAACCCATTTCTACAGCAGAATCTTACGGAGAGGTTAATAAAATTCAAACAATAAACAGGCATTTTTTGTTGCAAACTAATGTTTTATACCTACCTGTTTACAATTATGAGTGAAATACTGCAAACACTGTGACTCGATATAAGCACGCACACGTGTGTATGTTTGCAAATGGGTTCTCAACCGGGCGCCGCGCAATACCAGATCCACTACAGTGACGTCAGACACGAAGTGCCTGGCTTATAGCCGCACTCCGATTCAACCCGAGATTGAGGCCGCGGCCAAAAAGATTTGCGACAATGCGTGGGATACGCACATACCTACATTGTTATCACTTTTTGGATCATCTTGGACGTCGACGTGCACCTGGTTTGAATCGAATCCAGGAATTTTGTGATCGTTCGTGTTTACAACGGATACAAAATGTACAGACTGGAACCTTGTTCCTCTTGTTACAATCACAACGGTGTGCAATGCAGAGGTACCAGACTGACTACAATCTGCAATTGCCGTACAGGTTTCTACGAAAGCCCATTAGCGCCAACAAAAAATAAATTTCTAATCCGTTATTACGGATTCACAATCCGTAATAACGGATTCACAATCCGTTATTACGGATTCACAATCCGTTATTACGGATTCACAATCCGTTATTACGGATTCACAATCCGTTATTACGGATTCACAATTCGTTATTACGGATTCACAATCCGTAATAACGGATTCACAATCCGTAATAACGGATTCACAATCCGTTATTACGGATTCACAATCCGTTATTACGGATTCACAATCCGTTATTACGGATTCACAATCCGTTATTACGGATTCACAATCCGTTATTACGGATTCACAATCCGTTATTACGGATTCACAATCCGTTATTACGGATTCACAATCCGTTATTACGGATTCATACTCTGTTGATTGATGCATGACTTGTGTAGATTGCCGGTCCACCATCAAGTGCAGAATGCCACCGATAGGTGTAGATACAGAAATTGTTCGTTTTTATTTCAATTTAGGGTTCAACTATGATGAGATACTAGCGTCGTTACTAGCGAACCACAATATTTTGGTAAGCAGGCGAACTCTTCAGCGAAAACTCCGAGGTATGGGTTTGTTTCGGCGGAAAAATCATACTGACATTGTGGAATTAGCTTGCTTCCTTGAGGAAGAAGTGCAGAAGTCAGGCCACTTACATGGCTACAGATGGATGCATTTGAAATGCATACAAAATGGCATTAACACGGACAGGGAAACAGTCCGCCATCTCTTAGGAATCTTAGATCCGGACGGAGTACAGTGCAGAGCAAGGAAGAGGCTTCAGAGACGCGTGTATCGAGTAAGAGGTCCGAACTATATGTGGCACATCGACTCTTACGATAAATTAAAGCATTATGGAATATGCATTAATGGTTGTATCGACGGGTTTTCGAGACAAATACTATGGTTAGAAGCGTACACAACAAGTAGTGACCCAACAGTTATCGCAGGTTATTATATGCATGCAGTGCGTGAAAGGAAAAGATGTCCAAGAATAGTCAGGGCAGATTTTGGTACCGAGAATACCGTCGTGCAGCAAATGCAGATGTTTCTGCGAAGGAATTGCCATGACGCATTTGCTGGTCAAAAAAGTGTCTTTCTCGGTAGCAGTCCAAACAACCAAAGGATTGAGTTCTGGTGGAGCATCTTGCGCAAACAATGTGCGCAGTTTTGGATGAACATTTTTCATGAATTGAAAGACAACGGCGAATTCAGTGGAGATTTTTTGGACATTTCATTGATTCAATTTTGCTTCTTGAATCTTATTCAGGTAGGCCTATGTGTTTCATCCCAGGCAATATGTTGTTTTATCGCACAATCCAGGCACATGATGCCATCAAATTTATAATTATTATATACAGTACCGGTAAACTCCCACCCGAGATACCAAAATTATCCTAATGGAGAAAATTGGAACAACAGATGATAGGTGCTATCCTATGAAATTTACATTTAGAGTGTTAAAAAGCCGCATCGTAAGTCGTTACCAGAGTTCTGAACCTTCCACTATGATTTGCTCATAATATTTTCAAGCAATGACAAATACCTCAAACATCTCCCATACGGAGCTCCAAAAGGGTTAAGTAAAGAAAATTTGAACAGGTAAAAAAAGCAGGAAATGTGACTCGTTCCCTCGAAATAATATTTCGAGGGAACGAAATGATTTTGAGGGAACGAAATAATATTTCGAGGGAATGAAAGACATTTTTTTACCTGCTCTATATAATTTCTTTACCTTTCTCTTTAGGGGCTCCGTACCCATTCGGTTGCTGGTATAAACATTCTCAGCATGCATTGGGCACACATGGCACGCACTTGCAGCGTTATAATCTTTGAATTCCATCCATTGTACAATCATCTTTATCGCCACCTTACCAATATTAAAAATGTATTGCACTTTCTTGTGTATCTAGGAAGAGCTGGACACAGTTGTTCGAGAGTGGAATGCCCACCGCATCAGTTCTTCGCGAAATCGCCATGGACCATTTGGACGTCCTGCGGTCATGTACTCCTTGCCCCAACTGTATGGAGCCCGAGACCAGTGCGTACCTGTCCATCTTGAAGAAATAGAAGTGTGTGACAGTGAATGCACCTTCAAAGGAGATTACCCCTGTGATAAGGACGTGTTTGAGCTGTGTACCATATTGATGACAGAGAGGGGCTTCTCTGTTCCACGGGACTCAGACGAAGGTCTTCGTTTATATAACTTTCTCAGAACAATGATTCGAAGACAGTTGTAGTTCCATTACTTCTGTGAGTCTGAAGGTGGACCAAGCACAAACCACGTCCTCAAAGGACTTAGTTAAGTGCCCCAGAATAAAAAATCATGTTAGACACTTCTGTGGAAAAAAAAATCTGGTCTGCAACTACAAGCCTCAAAATCAAACCGAACATCACTTGGTGTGCAAAATTAACATTGATTACCAAATTGGTTTAAATAAAAGACATTCTGGGAAATAGCCGAGCCCCCACCAAAAAGCATTTTTGGCATAATACCCATAATACCCTTGAAATTTCTGAGGACGCCAGTTAACCAATTGGCCCGTGTTAGTTTGCATATTTTTGCTTAACAGAAAATTATGATGTTTGCAGTGTAATAAACCATTATGAAAACAGGAACAGTTTTGTTTGATGAACGTTTGAACGTTTTATTGAACATCATAACTTTAACATGTAACATCGTAAAACTCGGCCCCCAAAACAACTCAGATAGAGGGCAAGTAACCAGTGGTAGATAATGGATAATTATCAATATAAATATTTGCAAAGAAACTTGCATGCAAGTATATATAAAAAGAAGAAATGGAGGATGGAAAAATTGCAGACGTACTGATCTTGTACAGCTTAATAAAAATCAATAACTAGGCCTACATACTGTCTTTTTTCATCTGATCATACCAAGCTAATTCAGCCAAAAGAATCTTTCAAAGAAGACTCGAAGATGAATATTTTGTCTCTGCTTCAAGTCAACAGACAAACATGTTTCTAAGCCCGTTAGTGCACTCCTTGCTTTAGGGTTAGAGTGACTCCGTTTGTTTCGGGTTTTTTTGGTTTCTTTTTCGGAGGGTCAATGAAACCCCGTGGACCATGGATCACTAGGTCTTACTATAATTATAAATATCTTTCCTGACGTTATTACTCTGGGCTGTTAAATAACCAGTATCACGGTCTAATAAAACTTATAGCCTTTTCATTGCAATCCTGATATTTTTCGTATTCTTTTGGGATAAATACTTGGAATTAAAATGTTCCATCAACTTTCCATAATGTACAACCACTCTTTTCAAGTATGACACCCAAATAACATTAAAACATACGGCAAAGACAACGAACAATGTGATTGAAGATACAAAGCTTATAAGGTAGGCTTAAGTTTTCGCATTAAAAAGTTAATTTTAACGAAATGCAGAATTTATAACCATGATATCTTACTACCAAAATGTGTTAAGATTTATAGGCCTGAACTTCTTATTTTGTGTATGAATGTTGTAATACTGGACGTGAATTCTGTAGGATGGCCCCTTTCTTGAACCACAATTTTTCAATTTAGAATGAAACATATTTTCAACGGTTATGTCAAAATATACCTGTATCAACAGGTAATTTTAAACATGCACTTTAACTGAATTCAATATGTTGCTGTAGTCGTTCATTAAGTGTACAATGATTACGGACTTGATTTACAATCAGTGACGAAAGTATAGTTATTGTAAAAATAAAACATATCGAAAACACGTCATTTTAATAAAAGTTAGGCAGTATAGGCATAATACCAATTAATGTCGAACACTTTCTCGGGAAAAAACTTAGTGTGTGACTGTCTTTATCATGGCAATGAACCATCAACTCTGATTTTACATGATGTCCATCACCCAAATGCCACTGTTCAGGATTTCGTTGAATTCTTGTTTTAACTCAACAAAACTGTCATACGTCGACGGCACTTCTAACACTTTACCACATGTATGACCCACTGGTCGTCGCTGAAAACCATCAAGACTGGTAAAGGTGATAGTGATATTCTCCAGTGGTGTTATGTCAGAGGCTGTGCAGAATCGCAGAAATTTGGCAAGCAATTTTTTGTCTAACGATCTAATGTATCTCTTCAAAAATGTAGTAACCATGCCCTGCTGAGACGTACCATGTTCTGGAAACTTCAGCTTTGCGAGTACTTTTTTCGCATCAGGCTTCAGGTCATCATACATTGACACGAACTCTTTTCGGGATAAATGTGAAAAAACTGGTTTGAGATGTTTCTTCATGTTTTCGGCGATAAAGCTGGGTTTCTGGATGCACTCTTTGTGACCCAATTCAGCGAGTAGGCGGGGGAGGTTTTCTTCAGTTGGTAACTTGCGGCACTCGTATCCTCCCAGAATGTCCAAAAGTTCATCTGTACCAGTATCATCAGATGGAAACTCATCCAATGCTGAATCAATAACTTCCCGTTCAGATTCGGGTATGAATTGCAGGAAAGTTTCTTTTGTGTCAGCTTTACTGTCGCCATAAATGGCAGTTTCCATAAAAGCTGGAGCCAGACCAATTGGGAAGTATCGGAGCTCCTTCCATCCTTTCGAAATAATCCTTCCAACAGCTTCCCATTCCCGCTCGGAAAAGTCATGTCGAAGGACAGGTACTTTGAATGTCGCTCCTGTTGTCATTCTTTCGTTAAACTCCATCCAGAAATGGGTGAGAGCATCTTGAAAGACACCAGTGCCTTGCCCCGACTCCACTTCACCATTGGGGAGAATCATGCGGACAGATATTTTTGACCCCACGATACTTGGCTCAGAGAAGGCCCCAATCATGTCTTCAATGATAAATCCTCTCCGAAGGATGATCACTTCAAATACTCCAGAACTTGCCGAACTATTATCCCCTTCTTCCTCTGGCACTGTGGTAGTTTGAAACGGTAGGGTGTCATTTAGATGTTCGAATTCACTACTGCCCGACGGTCCAAACTGCACAGTCGGAGTGTCAGGTTGTGATCCAACTGATTCCGAACTGTCGATGTCCACAACCACCTCATTGCCGATATCCCACCAAAGTAATTCTTGTTCATGTTCGTCTTCTTCAGCCTGAGCACCCGCTTCAGTTTTATTTTCCTCTTGCTTTTCTTTGTTTTTCTGTTTCTTGTTTCCTCCATCTCCGCCTTCTTCAGCCTGGGCGCCTTCTTCAGCCTGACTTTGCTCTTGGCTTTTCTTTTTCGTCTGCAGATAAAAACGCAGTACAGGCATTTTAACTTCATCATAAAGTGCACCTACGGTGAAATCAGAAGAAATGGGAAGTTTTCTGAAGTCACACATTTCAAACTCGAAATCGTCTAACTTTCCTTTTGAGGAATTCCCGTCCTTAAAAAAAAGGTCCTTGGATAACTTCACCAAGTCTTCCTTGCCAGCTTTTTTGGACACCGAAATTGGCCGAGTTCCTCCTCCATGCTGTTTACGGACTTGCTTGTAGGTTCTCGCATGGTAGTTATAATCAATCCACCCGATGTAAATTTTTCGAATATCCTTCTGGGCATTTCTGTTGCCTTTAAGCTTCATTGATCGGTTGTCACTACTTCCAGATGGTCCAAAATCGTCTTCATCTTCCGTATCCGTGACTGTTTCTCTTCGCCGTTTAAGCTTCAGCTTCCGACGCAGTGTGTTCAGGAGTTTGTTTTTCCTTGATGGTGGTGGTGGATCCTTTTGACAAAAGCTTCTAACTGCAATTCTGTCGCCAAGCAGAGGGATGAAGGTCTTTAAAGTGTCATCATCCATCATCCCAATTGTATCTGCGTCAATCTAAAGCAAAAATGAAAAAGGTGAAAGGTAAGTATACTTCGGTTTATATAATTGCCATTTCATACAATCTTCACACAAAATGTTTTATTTTACTACAAAAAAAATTGTGACTATATCACACCATGGTTGGTTGTCGTGGGTGATTTAAACAAGTAATGCATAATTATTATATTACCTCCATCAAAGCCATTATCGTAATTTATTATCGTAATTTATATAGGTTTGTTAGTGGTATACGATAATAAATATTTATTTTCAAAGACTTTACCAAATGATTTTTTGTTGCATTAACTGTTTAACATTAGCCTCGTGTGTGTCATTCGAAACACCTCCCTGATATAGTCATATAAAGTAAAACAACGAAAACATTACAAACAATGCACTAAATAATTGTTTTTTTAAGCCTATTTATGGGTGGTTTATGTCCGGTAAAGGGAGAGGATGTGTGTCTAACATACAACACTATGTATTTCAAACCTTTTCATCTTTCATTCGCTTGATTATCTCCATTTGAATCCCTCTCTCCTGTAGGTATTTGTACACATCCTCCATCGTTCCGCTCTTATCTGCCTGATAAGAAACAAATTAAAAATAGTAAAGTGCCATAAGTTATAACCTGCGTGGACTTTTTGTTGGAAAACTCAAAAAAATTATCATTTTGTAATAGACGGTTTGGCAAAAAGAGAAAAATAGTCGCCAAAGAACCTACATCAAGATTATTTTTTCAATTCGGCTTGTGGGAAAATAATCAATTTGCTTGTACTTAGGACTAAAGGAAAGCTGTACACAAACTGAAAAAGAAATGAGCTGCAGTCCCTTCAACAAATGGTATATAAATCAGCGCAGAAAACTATAACAAAACAGCAGAAAACTGAATTACTGCAGAAAAAACTAGCAAAGCCTAACGATAGTCAGAACTGATGTTGGCACGTCAAATCTCAAAACCTGTTTTGTTGTTGTCGGTATACTAATGATATGCAAAACAACATTCTTTTTCCAGGATCCAAGTTGATGAATAGGCACACCGAGCCCCGTAAATAATGTCTATACTTTGGTCTCCTTCCATTCTTGGCCCCACGCCAAGCTTCGCCCGGGGAGATCGATGAGTTTAAGAAGAAAACAATTTAACCCAGGTCTCGGGGGTGATGTTAAAGTCATGCCCTTAGACTATGTTGAAATGAGAGAGAGAGAGAGAGAGAGAGAGAGAGAGAGAGAGAGAGAGAGAGAGAGAGAGAGAGAGAGAGAGAGAAAAATCAGCACACATCAAATGTTGTTCTCTTCATGAAATAATTAAAGACAAAAGTTGTGCTGCACTCTGCCTATGTCTCTGGCTTACTCCAAAGATTGAGGGAATTGAAACTTATGAATTTGGAAAATAGAGATATTTGCTGTAGGGCTTTAAACTTTAAGAAATTTTACACAGGGCTCTATACAACAAGTTTTTATTGACTAAATTTCGCCCACACTGTTCACTTCCCATCCAATCGGTTAAATACATGGGGACGCGACGGCTATTCTCAAAACAAAACAAAACAAAACATAAAAACAAGTCACAGCAGCAACTTTATTTATTCCTTTACACACAATTATGAAGTTGAGTGAATATCGTGGGCGAAATTAAGGCCTAAAAGCCCGCTATATTGCTAAACCCATCGATCTCTCGGGCGAAGCTATAGGCGTAGGGCCATGAGTCGGAGGGAGTCAGAGTACCTTGGCACTGTTTATGGCTAGAAAAACAAACTGGAACCGCCAAGCCGCTATAGCATACCTGGCAACATGAAATAATAGGACTACCTGGGGTGGGTTACTAAAAGGGACAGACAGCGAGCACTAGAGCCAACGCTTAAAAACAGCACAACCTAAATTCAAACGAGCCTAGCCGATACTCTATTGACAATCGTAAATATGAACATGTTCAAAAAAGACTAAATACCTGGGTATATCGAGAAATTCCGGTCTCACGATAGCTCTTCAGTCACTCGGTCACGTTGCAACCAGGCAGAGCGACCTGAAAATAGCGCCCTCGAGGGCCCCTTTGTGAATCCGTAATAACGGTTGTGAATCCGTAATAACGGTTGTGAATCCGTAATAACGGATTGTGAATCCGTAAACGGATTGTGAATCCCGTAATAACGGATTGTGACGGATTGTGAATCCGTAATAACGTAAATCGTTATTACCGGTTGGCAATCAATAACGGATTGTGAACTAATAATGGATGTGAATCCGTAATAACGGATTGTGAATCCGTAATAACGGAGTTGTGAATCCGTAATAACGGATTGTGAACCGTTATTACGGATTTTGAATCTAATAACGGATTGTGAATCCGTAATAACGGATTGTGATCGTAATAACGGATTAGAAATTTATTTTTGTTGGCGCTAATGGGCTTTCGTAGGTTTCCACGGTCGTGTAGACTACTGAAAAATGCGTATACGTGACAGGTTGGCCAAATAGAGGTGACACAGAGACAATTATAACTACCCCCATCAATGTATATATGTATAGAACTGTAATTCACAAATACAAAATTTGATTAATTTTAATAAAATTTACTTGGTAAAACTAACAATGGTATCAATCTTCCTTTGAAATTCATTTTGTCCGAGGTGTTGCAAAATTAAATGTATTTTGTAAGCTGAAACAGATGGTTAATTAAATGTATTTTGATACAAAGAAAGTAATCCACTCATAGTAAAAGGCTGTGCCAGGTATCCGGATACCGACCGTAAATGTCATTACCCGGTTCCATTTTTCGGTTCCAATGCCGTTAACGACTTTTAAAATTCCGACTAAACATTTTAAGCCACACAAAACAATAAAAGTCTCTGATGTTTTGATAACAAAATGAAGAAAACTTGGATGAAGGCTTTAGTAACATTTGCCGATAGCCTTTCACATACTGGCCGGCTTTTTGTTTGAAACCTGTATTCGCATTGGTTATTTTATACATTCAGGAGTATTTGTGTTTTACAAAATTGTTTACAGGTACCCGGGTATCCGAAAATTTCAAATTTCAGGTATCCTGTTCCCGAAATAACCGAAAAACGAATGTTGTACTTTCCTTTAATTACCTGATTGGTCCATTTCTTGAACTCGCGTTCACCAGAGACATCAAAACTGTTAGAAGAGACTATTTGCTCATTTACTCCTACCGATATTGGCATGGTAGGCTTCCAAGGAATAGGTGGGCCTTTAAATAAAAGTTTTAAAAATATACATTTATACATTTTCTAATACTTATCCTTGTCAGCAGTTTGATGTGGATTTCTTTGTTAGCACAAACACATCATGGAATAATCTTCTAAAGTTTGATTCAGTTAAAGAAAAACATTTATTTTCCATTTTTGCACCAAGTACATACAGGTGTATATTTTCCTTAAAAAGGAATATTTGCTTATAAAATAAACTTACACAGTTGGATATTTTAGTGATTGATTCAGATTTCATTGCTTCTCTTTCAACATAACAAATATATTTCTGAATCCATAAAATACTAATTCAAGCCTGTGAATATAAAACTGTTCAGATAACCCACCACCCACCTATGTCTATGGTTTCACGTCTCGTTGTATGTTAACTCCTTAACCAATTTTTGCTTATAATTTGCAAAATTCAAGTTATTTCGTCCAACGGTATATGCACCTGAATCAAATTTCCAATAATTTTGCTAAACAGGTTACATCAACTGACATGTCCGTATGTGATTGCAACAATTCAAGAATATTCAAACACAACGAACCATGTTATTGCACCACTTCTGAATCTTCTTCCTAAAACTGGAAAATTATTTTTGTTTTTTGGGCCTAATCTTTGCATATGTTGTTGCCACCATGGTAAACTGCATGTAATTTAGGAAATTCACGGATGGTTTATGTAGAACGAAAACAGATCTTGGAAATTGACAGTTAGATATTTTGAGAGTAAACTGATTTTGGAATGTAACAGATGGATATATGGAAAGAAAACTGATTTTGGAAAGTATGAGATTATCAGCAGAAGATGTTGTCTTACGTGCAGCGTTTGTTATACAGCTGCCAATGGATACCGCACTTTTTTCTCCCATTTCAGGCGCTTCTGTCCTGGCGCTGACCATAAAACTAAAATCTGAGTAATGAGCTGCCAATACACTCTTGTTGAATGAATAAGACAGAAGGCTCCCGTCAACAATTTGTGTGCCATGCCATCTGATTCAGTAGCCCTTCCTGAGTCAAGTCGGGGATATGCAATGTAGTGCACCTGTATAGACAATAATGCGAAACACAATAATGTGAAGGCATTAACAAAACAAAATAAAAACAACCTGCATCCCTCCCCACCCACTCCCACCCCAACAGCAACAAAACAAAACAAACAAATATTTTCAAAACAAATATTAGTGTCTAAGACTACTTAACAGAAGCAGTACTCGAACCTGTGACCTCTAGATTACTGTTCTAGTGCTTCACCAACTGAGCTATCTAGCCTTATGGTTGTTGGTCTCCACATTGTCAATAATCTATACCTCTAAGTTCTTTTACCTGCATGCATGTACATACGTCTGGTAATAGTACATAGTCAGAAACCATTCGACCCTTACGTCGAGCCAGGATCACAACCCAGGCGTGTGATTGAGCAGTTTGAAAATCCACATAAATTTTGCTAGGGGCATTGGGGCTGCTGTTGTGAACAGCGCTGGGGTGAAATCTATAGTTCTGAGCATTGCTTTGCTTTCCTTTATTGCTTAAATCTTTTAAAATCCGGAAGGATCTCAACATTGATTTGTAAAACCGAAAATTCGGAAAAACGGACAAAACACCCTGAGAACCTCTTGTCTCATTAGTGTTTGTCCTGTCTTGTTTAATGTGTAGGTAACATTAATAATAATTCTGTGTAATTATGCATCTAGTTGTATTTACAGTTGTATTAGCTCAGATAAATTTCTACACACATTATTTTGGGGTCTCCCTCGACAAGCTTGCTTTGGAGACCTCCACCATAATCACTTTGTCATTGGCCTTTCGTTTTAAACATGTATTATTGTTTAACTGATTTTGTATTTTTTTGGCCTTTATCTCAATTCTGTTGTGTTCTGATTGAGTGGAAAATAAACTGAAACTGAAACTGAAACAGTCTAGGAATCACTATTAATCAAATCATGTAATAAACCAGACAGGTATATCAATTAATTTGTTAGTCTCAATTCATTATCAATGTTTGTACTAGATGAAAAACATATATTTTTCTGTAACTGAGAATTGTATAATTTCCAAACTACATCAATAGGTACATAAATACATTTTGGATACTCAATTCATTATCTCTTTTTTTTTCGAGATGGCAGATTGATATTTTCTGTAAGAGGCATTCTTTGGAGACAATATTCACTAACATCTGTAATAAATTAATGCAAATTTAAGCAAATAGTTGTGAATGTTACACAAGTACTTCATATGTTATTTCTTAGTATTTGCAACTCTGAATAATTCCGTTTTCATATTCCGGGTTTGTCCCCTGTTTGCAGTAGTCTTCGTTTTCACTTTGAACATTCAAGGGAGCAGACGGCGCTATACAAAAACAAAACCATTAATCTTATTATGAATAAACTGACAAAATGATTATGAAATATAATTCATTAGAAATGTCATAATATCAATAGAAAGATCAAACTATGAATAAAGTTGCATTTATAGCCAAATGTATCTTACATCTTGTGCAGTTTGTACTGTTAACTGTCTGATGGAGTTCCTTCCAAGATCGTTCCAAATTGTTGATTGAATGCAGTCACCACCACAATGTAACTGGTAAATGGTTTCAGATCGTCTATTAGTTGCATAGTTTCTGTAGCTGCAGATGGTAAAGATTAAAAACAAATGTTTTTAAAGCTGATGACCGAAATGAACAGGTCTTATACCCCATAAAATTGGGTTTATACATCACGTTAACAGTGCAAAACGAACTGAAATTTATATTATGTTTTTGTTGGTTTGGCAAAGAATCTTAGCTGATGACATCATAATTCCTTCTCATTCATATTTTGTGAAGTGTAAACAAGCCTTATAAGGCAATGGTATTGATTCAGAATGGTAGTGTAATAATCAGGTTACATGTTTTTAAATCACCAAACATGCTCAAAGCTCACTTGGTCAAAGAAAAAACACTGTCGATTCTCAGACAGGTCAGATCAGTGTAAAAAAAAAATTCATCGAATTTTGACCTGCTTTAAATTTGAATTACGGTTAGTTAATTTGACCAGAAAAATGGATAGTTCTCCTGAAAAAATATTTTCAGAAATGTTCCAACATAAATTTTACACCAAGTGAGTTTAGTCCACCACAAGAAAGGTTTGGAAAATTTTTTTCATGTTGCCAATTGGCAAAAGTTACAGATAATATCGTTATAAGCATTGTCGGGAAGAAGGGAGTTTGTTAAATTTCCAATAGGCGCTACCCTCTCTGGGTAGCAGAGGGCAACAATTTGAAGAGATAGCAGAATGGTCAGAAAGAGTGCAAGGAATGATTTTGGGAAGAAAGGACAGAGGGAAAAAATAGTTTGTGGGCCGTAAAACGGTCAGTCTGGCTCTGGATGAGCCAGACTGAGACGAGGGATTATTTCTGAACCATGTAAATGTTTGAACATTCAGATTGAGACTGCGCCAGATATCACGCAACGACAGTGCACTCACCGCGTCGCTGAGGGCACATGCAACTTTGGGTCGATGCTCGACTGGCATACACAGACGGTCGACGACAGGGTCTTCCGTGCAGTTAAAGTCACCTCCGATGACGATGACGCCGTCGTTAGCAAGTTGAGCACAATGCTCGCGGAAGGACTGGATGGAATCTAAAGCAGAGTTTGTCGTTTTGAGTGAATTAAAAAGTTGTAAAGATAGAAAAAGGTGTTATTAGTCTTGATTTTTGTAAAGAATGTGCCCATTAGAAATAATTTGTGAAGTAACAATAACTGTGTTTGTGTTTTCTTTAATCAGGGTTGTCACTCCGACCCACGGGTGGGGCTTGGGGCACACAGGGGAGTGTATGGCCACAGTTTCCAAGAGGACTATGTGAAGTTAGGAAATGTGTTTCCTGAAGGATATTATTGTGGATAATTACAAATATTGTCAACATATGTTTTAATGGGCATTTTTAGAGTGGCCGTACACCCTCCTGTGTTGAGGCTGAGTAACGACAGCGTCATCGCAAAGAGTAGTGAAAAACATGTGAAAGGAATGTTTATTTCTGTAGAGACTTTACGAGTTTCACTAGTCTCTGCTGCATAGCTTTAGACACACTTGGGTGGGTTCTGAGGGTTTTAATTGTTTGGCTAACCCCGGCAGATTGCTCGTAAATTTACGAGCAATCGTGCAGGGATTTTCTGCCTTGACAGAGACAGGAAATGTACAAGCTCGCTGTGAGAGGCAGGCCCTTTCTGTGAGAACACTCTCAGAGAACGGCTCGTCGCCGTCCGTCTGAAGTCTTCCACGATGTCGAGTCGGTGTCAGGGGTAGTTGGAGGGTGAAGTGGACATAGGTGTGGAGGGGTCTGGCTGGGTTTTGAAGTGGGCGTTGGGGCGGGTTCGGATGGGAGTGGGGATGGTTTGCTACAGCGGGTGGGTTTCGGAGGGATTTGACTGTGAGAACAGGGGTTTAGGAGTGGGTGGTGGGGAGTGGATTTAGGAGCGGGTGGTGGGGAGGGATTAGGGCAGGTGGTGGAGGAAGGGATTTGGGAGCGGGTGGCGGGGGATGGGATTTGGGCGCGGGTTGTAGGGGGGAGGATTTGTGAGCAGGTGGTGGGGAGCAGTTAGGGAGTGATGGGGTCAGGGAGTGTATGGTGGTAGGGCGAGGCGAGATCGTATGGTCGACGTGCATGGGTGAAGCTAATGCAGAACTTTCATTTATTTTTGGGGGAGAGGGTGCTTTGAGGGGAATTAGGAGGGTGTTTGGCGGGTAGCGGGAGTTGGAGGGGTAATTGTACGTTTGGAAACAACATCTGAGAAAAGACGGGGGGCAGGTGGTGGAGTTCCCCAGATGTTGACGGAAGTTGAAGGGTGGGGGGCGAAGGGATATGGGAGGCGAGGGGATATGGGAGGGAGTGGGGATATGGGAGGGTGGGGATATGGGAGGAGTGGGGATATGGGAGGTAGAGGGATATGGGAGGTAGAGGGGATATGGGAGGGAGAAGGAATATGGGAGGTAGAGGGGATATGGGAGGGAGAAGGAATATGGGAGGTAGATGGTCTTGAGGTGGGAGAGGGTTGGGCTGGTGAGGGAGGGTGGACAGTGGTAGAAGAGTGGGTAGGTTTGGTTACACTATGTATTTCAAACCTTTTCATCTTTCATTCGCTTGATTATCTCCATTTGAATCCCTCTCTCCTGTAGGTATTTGTACACATCCTCCATCGTTCCGCTCTTATCTGCCTGATAAGAAACAAATTAAAAATAGTAAAGTGCCATAAGTTATAACCTGCGTGGACTTTTTGTTGGAAAACTCAAAAAAATTATCATTTTGTAATAGACGGTTTGGCAAAAAGAGAAAAATAGTCGCCAAAAGAACCTACATCAAGATTATTTTTTCAATTCGGCTTGTGGGAAAATAATCAATTTGCTTGTACTTAGGACTAAAGGAAAGCTGTACACAAACTGAAAAAGAAATGAGCTGCAGTCCCTTCAACAAATGGTATATAAATCAGCGCAGAAAACTATAACAAAACAGCAGAAAACTGAATTACTGCAGAAAAAACTAGCAAAGCCTAACGATAGTCAGAACTGATGTTGGCACGTCAAATCTCAAAACCTGTTTTGTTGTTGTCGGTATACTAATGATATGCAAAACAACATTCTTTTTCCAGGATCCAAGTTGATGAATAGGCACACCGAGCCCCGTAAATAATGTCTATACTTTGGTCTCCTTCCATTCTTGGCCCCACGCCAAGCTTCGCCCGGGGAGATCGATGAGTTTAAGAAGAAAACAATTTAACCCAGGTCTCGGGGGTGATGTTAAAGTCATGCCCTTAGACTATGTTGAAATGAGAGAGAGAGAGAGAGAGAGAGAGAGAGAGAGAGAGAGAGAGAGAGAGAGAGAGAGAGAGAGAGAGAGAGAGAGAGAGAGAGAGAGAGAGAGAGAAAATCAGCACACATCCAAATGTTGTTCTCTTCATGAAATAATTAAGAAGACAAAAGTTGTGCTGCACTCTGCCTATGTCTCTGGCTTACTCCAAAGATTGAGGGAATTGAAACTTATGAATTTGGAAAATAGAGATATTTGCTGTAGGGCTTTAAACTTTAAGAAATTTTACACAGGGCTCTATACAACAAGTTTTTTATTGACTAAATTTCGCCCACACTGTTCACTTCCCATCCAATCGGTTAAATACATGGGGACGCGACGGCTATTCTCAAAACAAAACAAAACAAAACATAAAAACAAGTCACAGCAGCAACTTTATTTATTCCTTTATACACAATTATGAAGTTAGTGAATGAATATCGTGGGCGAAATTAAGGCCTAAAAAAGCCCGCTATATTGCTAAACCCATCGATCTCACGGGCGAAGCTATAGGCGTAGGGCCATGAGTCGGAGGGAGTCCAGAGTACTTGGCACTGTTTATGGCACTAGAAAAACAAACTGGAACCGCCAAGCCGCTATAGCATACCTGGCAACATGAAAATAATAGGACTACCTGGGGTGGGTTACTAAAAGGGACAGCGGAGCACTAGAGCCAGCGCTTAAAAAACAGCACAACCTAAATTCAAACGAGCCTAGCCACGATACTCTATTGACAATCGTAAATATGAACATGTTCAAAAAAGACTAAATACCTGGGTATATCGAGAATTTCCGGTCACGATAGCTCTTCAGTCACTCGGTCACGTTGCAACCAGGCAGAGCGACCTGAAAATAGCGCCCTCGAGGGGCCCCCTTTGTGAATCCGTAATAACGGATTGTGAATCCGTAATAACGGATTGTGAATCCGTAATAACGGATTGTGAATCCGTAATAACGGATTGTGAATCCGTAATAACGGATTGTGAATCCGTTATTACGGATTTTGAATCCGTAATAACGGATTGTCAATCCGTAATAACGGATTGTGAATCCGTAATAACGGATTAGAAATTTATTTTTTGTTGGCGCTAATGGGCTTTCGTAGGTTTCCACGGTCGTGTAGACTACTGAAAATGCGTATACGTGACAGGTTGGCCAAATAGAGGTGACACAGAGACAATTATAACTACCCACATCAATGTATATATGTATAGAACTGTAATTCACAAATACAAAAATTTGATTAATTTTAATAAAATTTACTTGGTAAAACTAACAATGGTATCAATCTTCCTTTGAAATTCATTTTTGTCCGAGGTGTTGCAAAATTAAATGTATTTTGTAAGCTGAAACAGATGGTTAATTAAATGTATTTTGATACAAAGAAAGTAATCCACTCATAGTAAGGCTGTGCCGGGTATCCGGATACCCGACCGTAAATGTCATTACCCGGTTCCATTTTTCGGTTCCAATTACCCGTTAACGACTTTTTAAAATTCCGACTAAACATTTTAAGCCACACAAAACAATAAAAGTCTCTGATGTTTTGATAACAAAATGAAGAAAACTTGGATGAAGGCTTTAGAAGTAACATTTGCCGATAGCCTTTCACATACTGGCCGGCTTTTGTTTGAAACCTGTATTCGCATTGGTTATTTTATACATTCAGGAGTATTTGTGTTTTTACAAAATTGTTTACGGGTACCCGGGTATCCGAAAATTTCAAATTTCGGGTATCCTGTTCCCGAAATAACCGAAAACGAATGTTGTACTTTCCCTTTAATTACCTGATTGGTCCATTTCTTGAACTCGCGTTCACCAGAGACATCCAAAAACTGTTAGAAGAGACTATTTGCTCATTTACTCCTACCGATATTGGCATGGTAGGCTTCCAAGGAATAGGTGGGCCTTTAAATAAAAAGTTTTTAAAAATATACATTTATACATTTTCTAATACTTATCCTTGTCAGCAGTTTGATGTGGATTTCTTTGTTAGCACAAACACATCATGGAATAATCTTCTAAAGTTTGATTCAGTTAAAGAAAAAACATTTATTTTCCATTTTTGCACCAAGTACATACAGGTGTATATTTTCCTTAAAAAAGGAATATTTGCTTATAAAATAGCTTACACAGTTGGATATTTTAGTGATTGATTCCAGATTTCATTGCTTCTCTTTCAACGCAACAAATATATTTCTGAATCCATAAAATACTAATTCAAGCCTGTGTAGATAACAAAACTGTTCAGATAACCCACCACCCACCTATGTCTATGGTTTCACGTCTCGTTGTATGTTAACTCCTTAACCAATTTTTGCTTATAATTTGCAAAATTCAAGTTATTTCGTCCAACGGTATATGCACCTGAATCAAATTTCCAATAATTTTGCTAAACAGGTTACATCAACTGACATGTCCGTATGTGATTGCAACAATTCAAGAATATTCAAACACAACGAACCATGTTATTGCACCACTTCTGAATCTTCTTCCAAAAACTGGAAAATTCTTTTTGTTTTTTGGGCCTAATCTTTGCATATGTTGTTGCCACCATGGTAAACTGCATGTAATTTAGGAAATTCACGGATGGTTTATGTGGAACGAAAACAGATCTTGGAAATTGACAGTTGGATATTTTGAGAGTAAACTGATTTTGGAATGTAACAGATGGATATATGGAAAGTAAACTGATTTTGGAAAGTATGAGATTATCATCAGAAGATGTTGTCTTACGTGCAGCGTTTGTGATACAGCTGCCCATGGACACCGCACTTTTTTCTCCCATTTCAGGCGCTTCTGTCCTGGCGCTGACCATAAAACTAAAATCTGAGTAATGAGCCAATACACTCTTGTTGAATGAATAAGACAGAAGGCTCCCGTCAACAATTTGTGTGCCCATGCCATCTGATTCAGTAGCCCTTCCTGAGTCAAGTCGGGGATATGCAATGTAGTGCACCTGTATAGACAATAATGCGAAACACAATAATGTGAAAGGCATTAACAAAACAAAATAAAAACTAACCTGCATCCCCTCCCCCACCCCACTCCCACCCCAACAGCAACAAAAACAAAACAAACAAATATTTTCAAAACAAATTTTAGTGTCTAAAGACTACTTAACAGAAGCAGTACTCGAACCTGTGACCTCTAGATTACTGTTCTAGTGCTTCACCAACTGAGCTATCTAGCCTTATGGTTGTTGGTCTCCCACATTGTCAATAATCTATACCTAAAGTCTTTTACCTGCATGCATGTAACATACGTCTGGTAATAGTACATAGTCAGAAACCATTCGACCCATACATGTCGTGTAGCCAGGGATCACAACCCAGGCGTGTGATTGGGCAGTTTTGAAAAATCCACATAAATTTTGCTAGGGGCATTGGGGCTGCTGTTGTGAACAGCGCTGGGGTGAAATCTATAGTTCTGAGCATTTGCTTTGCTTTCCTTTATTGCTTAAATCTTTAAAATCCGGAAGGATCTCAACATTGCGATTTGTAAAAATCCGAAAATTCGGAAAAAAACGGACAAAACACACCCCTGAGGACCTCTTGTCTCATTAGTGTTTGTCCTGTCTTGTTTATGTGTAGGTAACATTAATATAATTCTCTGTGTGTGTAATTTATGCATCTAGTTGTATTTACAGTTGTATTAGCTCAGATAAATTTCTACACACATTATTTTTGGGGGTCTCCACTCGACAAGCTTGCTTTTTGGAGACCTCCACCACTTAATCACTTTGTCACATTGGCCTTTCGTTTTTAATTACATGTATTATTGTTTAACTGATTTTGTATTTTTTTTTTGGCCTTTATCTCAATTTGTTGTGTTCTGATTGAGTGGAAAATAAACTGAAACTGAAACTGAAACAGTCTAGGAATCACTATTAATCAAATCATGTAATAAACCAGACAGGTATATCAATTAATTTGTGTAGTCTCAATTCATTATCAATGTTTGTACTAGATGAAAAACATATATTTTTCTGTAACTGAGAAATTGTATAATTTCCAAACTACATCAATAGGTACATAAAATACATTTTTGGATACTCAATTCATTATCTTTTTTTTTTTCGAGATGGCAAACAGATATTTTTCTGTAAGCGAGGCATTCTTTGGGGAGACAATATTCACTAACATACCATAATAAATTAATGCAAATTTAAGCAAATAGTTGTGAATGTTACACAAGTACTTCATATGTTATTTCTCAGTATTTACCGTGTAACTCTGAATAATTCCGTTTTCATATTCCGGTTTGTCCCAGCTTATGTTGCAGTAGTCTTCAAGGTTTTCACTTTGAACATTCAAGGGAGCAGACGGCGCTATACAAAAACAAAACCATTAATCTTATTATGAATAACACTGACAAAATGATTATGAAATATAATTCATTAGAAATGTCATAATATCAATAGAAAGATCAAACTATGAATAAAGTTGCATTTATAGCCAAATGTATCTTACCATCTTGTGCAGTTTGTACTGTTAACTCGTCTGATGGAGTTCCTTCAAGATCGTTTCCAAATTGTTGATTGAATGCAGTCACCACCACAATGTAACTGGTAAATGGTTTCAGATCGTCTATTAGTTGCATAGTTTCTGTAGCTGCAGATGGTAAAGATTAAAAACAAATGTTATTTACGAAGCTGATGACCGAAATAGACAGGTCTTATACCCCATAAAATTGGGTTTATACATCACGTTAGCAGTGCAAAACCGAAGCCAAATTTACAATATTATGTTTTTTGTTGGTTGGCAAAGAATCTTAGCTGATGACATCATAATTCCTTCTCATTCATATTTTTGTGAAGTGTAAACAAGCCTTATAAGGCAATGGTATTGGTCAGAATGAGTAGTGTAATAATCAGGTTACATGTTTTTTTAAATCACCAAACATGCTCAGCTCACTTGGTCAAAGAAAACACTGTCGATTCTCAGACAGGTCAGATCAGTGTAAAAAATTCATCGAATTTTGACCTGCTTTAAATTTGAATTACGGTTAGGTTAATTTGACCAGAAAAATGGATAGTTCTCCTGAAAAAAATATTTCAAGAAATGTTCCAACATAAATTTTACACCAAGTGAGTTTTTAGTAAAACTTAAAGATAAGGTAATTTAATTTTTTTAAATCATATAAATCATATAAATAATTAATCATATAAATAATTGACCTTAACAAAACGAAAATACATATGAAACTATGCATAGAAGCCAGTGATGGGAGACGGCCAACTGGTGTAAAAGCATCTCTAATAACAGCCAATCTCATATTGCACTGGAAATTAGTAAGAAAAAGCCGTACATATAAAATGTAGTGACGTAAATCCCTTGAAGACTGATTGCTTTCTGCAAACGTACATTGAATTCTGAAAGACTGCACAAAATATAAAAGTTCATTCCAAATATAGCCAAAACATTCTGCTGAGAGAGAATAAAATCTTATGATATAAATACATGTATATAATACTTACTGTTAAATTCTCTGCTTTCATCACTGATGCTACTAATCTGAACTATGTAGAAGCTGATTGGTTCGTTCTTTTCCAAAGGCTCTGACCAAGTCACAAGGAAACTGTTAGGTCCAATGTCCATTCCAGCAAGGTATATTGGCTCAGATGGATCTGAAAATATTCAAATAGAAAATGTAACTCAACAAAATTACTGAACGTTTATCACGTTTATGAATAAAAAATAAATTATTCAGTGGGAAAAACTTAAATATTGTACTATTCCAGTATTTTCTTTAATCTGTTCATATTATGTGATGTATTAGAGCCAGATGTGCGATGCAAAGTTCACATTATTTGGAGCAAATGCCATTAGAATGTCAGCAGAACAGGCCTGCACTAAACGTCGCACTTTTGCCGTGTCGAACTCAAATAACTGGAAAATGTTGAATTAAATTCGGCAAAAGTGCAACGTTTAGCGCAAACTTTTGATTTAAGTTCGGCACTGCCGTGTAGCACGGCAACCTCTGCCGTGCTACACGGCAGTTGCACGACGTGGTGACAAACGTCGCGCTCTTGCCGTGTCGAATCAAAATAGAATTCTCATTCGGGATAGCTAATTTGGAATACGCATGCGCACAATAGTTCGAGGAAACAATTTCGACTATTTGTATTTGTTCATCTGCTCCTACCGATATTGGCATGGTAGGCTTCGAAGGAATAGGTGGGCCTTTAAATAAAAAGTTTTAAAAAATATACATTTATACATTTTCTAATACTTATCCTTGTCTGCAGTTTGATGTGGATTTCTTTGTTAGCACAAACACATCATGAAATAATCTTCTAAAGTTTGATTCAGTTAAAGAAAAAACATTTATTTTCCATTTTTGCACCAAGCTTACACAGTTGGATATTTTTAGTGATTGATTCCAAGTTATTTCGTCCAACGGTATATGCACCTGAATCAAATTTCCAATAATTTTGCTAAACAGGTTACATCAACTGACATGTCCGTATGTGATTGCAACAATTCAAGAATATTCAAACACAACGAGCCATGTTATTGCACCACTTCTGAATCTTCTTCCAAAAACTGGAAAATTCTTTTTGTTTTTTGGGCCTAATCTTTGCATATGTTGTTGCCACCATGGTAAACTGCATGTAATTTAGGAAATTCACGGATGGTTTATGTGGAACGAAAACAGATCTTGGAAATTGACAGTTGGATATTTTGAGAGTAAACTGATTTTGGAATGTAACAGATGGATATATGGAAAGTAAACTGATTTTGGAAAGTATGAGATTATCATCAGAAGATGTTGTCTTACGTGCAGCGTTTGTGATACAGCTGCCCATGGACACCGCACTTTTTTCTCCCATTTCAGGCGCTTCTGTCCTGGCGCTGACCATAAAACTAAAATCTGAGTAATGAGCCAATACACTATTGTTGAATGAATAAGACAGAAGGCTCCCGTCAACAATTTGTGTGCCCATGCCATCTGATTCAGTAGCCCTTCCTGAGTCAAGTCGGGGATATGCAATGTAGTGCACCTGTATAGACAATAATGCGAAACACAATAATGTGAAAGGCATTAACAAAACAAAATAAAAACTAACCTGCATCCCCTCCCCCACCCCACTCCCACCCCAACAGCAACAAAAACAAAACAAACAAATATTTTCAAAACAAATTTTAGTGTCTAAAGACTACTTAACAGAAGCAGTACTCGAACCTGTGACCTCTAGATTACTGTTCTAGTGCTTCACCAACTGAGCTATCTAGCCTTATGGTTGTTGGTCTCCCACATTGTCAATAATCTATACCTAAAGTCTTTTACCTGCATGCATGTAACATACGTCTGGTAATAGTACATAGTCAGAAACCATTCGACCCATACATGTCGTGTAGCCAGGGATCACAACCCAGGCGTGTGATTGGGCAGTTTTGAAAAATCCACATAAATTTTGCTAGGGGCATTGGGGCTGCTGTTGTGAACAGCGCTGGGGTGAAATCTATAGTTCTGAGCATTTGCTTTGCTTTCCTTTATTGCTTAAATCTTTAAAATCCGGAAGGATCTCAACATTGCGATTTGTAAAAATCCGAAAATTCGGAAAAAACCGGACAAAACACACCCCTGAGGACCTCTTGTCTCATTAGTGTTTGTCCTGTCTTGTTTATGTGTAGGTAACATTAATATAATTCTCTGTGTGTGTAATTTATGCATCTAGTTGTATTTACAGTTGTATTAGCTCAGATAAATTTCTACACACATTATTTTTGGGGGTCTCCACTCGACAAGCTTGCTTTTTGGAGACCTCCACCACTTAATCACTTTGTCACATTGGCCTTTCGTTTTTAATTACATGTATTATTGTTTAACTGATTTTGTATTTTTTTTTTGGCCTTTATCTCAATTTGTTGTGTTCTGATTGAGTGGAAAATAAACTGAAACTGAAACTGAAACAGTCTAGGAATCACTATTAATCAAATCATGTAATAAACCAGACAGGTATATTAATTAATTTGTGTAGTCTCAATTCATTATCAATGTTTGTACTAGATGAAAAACATATATTTTTCTGTAACTGAGAAATTGTATAATTTCCAAACTACATCAATAGGTACATAAAATACATTTTTGGATACTCAATTCATTATCTTTTTTTTTCGAGATGGCAAACAGATATTTTTCTGTAAGCGAGGCATTCTTTGGGGAGACAATATTCACTAACATACCATAATAAATTAATGCAAATTTAAGCAAATAGTTGTGAATGTTACACAAGTACTTCATATGTTATTTCTCAGTATTTACCGTGTAACTCTGAATAATTCCGTTTTCATATTCCGGTTTGTCCCAGCTTATGTTGCAGTAGTCTTCAAGGTTTTCACTTTGAACATTCAAGGGAGCAGACGGCGCTATACAAAAACAAAACCATTAATCTTATTATGAATAACACTGACAAAATGATTATGAAATATAATTCATTAGAAATGTCATAATATCAATAGAAAGATCAAACTATGAATAAAGTTGCATTTATAGCCAAATGTATCTTACCATCTTGTGCAGTTTGTACTGTTAACTCGTCTGATGGAGTTCCTTCAAGATCGTTTCCAAATTGTTGATTGAATGCAGTCACCACCACAATGTAACTGGTAAATGGTTTCAGATCGTCTATTAGTTGCATAGTTTCTGTAGCTGCAGATGGTAAAGATTAAAAACAAATGTTATTTACGAAGCTGATGACCGAAATAGACAGGTCTTATACCCCATAAAATTGGGTTTATACATCACGTTAGCAGTGCAAAACCGAAGCCAAATTTACAATATTATGTTTTTTGTTGGTTGGCAAAGAATCTTAGCTGATGACATCATAATTCCCTTCTCATTCATATTTTTGTGAAGTGTAAACAAGCCTTATAAGGCAATGGTATTGGTCAGAATGAGTAGTGTAATAATCAGGTTACATGTTTTTTTTTAAATCACCAAACATGCTCAGCTCACTTGGTCAAAGAAAAAACACTGTCGATTCTCAGACAGGTCAGATCAGTGTAAAAAAATTCATCGAATTTTGACCTGCTTTAAATTTGAATTACGGTTAGGTTAATTTGACCAGAAAAATGGATAGTTCTCCTGAAAAAAATATTTCAAGAAATGTTCCAACATAAATTTTACACCAAGTGAGTTTTTAGTAAAACTTAAAGATAAGGTAATTTAATTTTTGTTAATCATATAAATCATATAAATAATTAATCATATAAATAATTGACCTTAACAAAACGAAAATACATATGAAACTATGCATAGAAGCCAGTGATGGGAGACGGCCAACTGGTGTAAAAGCATCTCTAATAACAGCCAATCTCATATTGCACTGGAAATTAGTAAGAAAAAGCCGTACATATAAAATGTAGTGACGTAAATCCCTTGAAGACTGATTGCTTTCTGCAAACGTACATTGAATTCTGAAAGACTGCACAAAATATAAAAGTTCATTCCAAATATAGCCAAAACATTCTGCTGAGAGAGAATAAAATCTTATGATATAAATACATGTATATAATACTTACTGTTAAATTCTCTGCTTTCATCACTGATGCTACTAATCTGAACTATGTAGAAGCTGATTGGTTCGTTCTTTTCCAAAGGCTCTGACCAAGTCACAAGGAAACTGTTAGGTCCAATGTCCATTCCAGCAAGGTATATTGGCTCAGATGGATCTGAAAATATTCAAATAGAAAATGTAACTCAACAAAATTACTGAACGTTTATCACGTTTATGAATAAAAAATAAATTATTCAGTGGGAAAAACTTAAATATTGTACTATTCCAGTATTTTCTTTAATCTGTTCATATTATGTGATGTATTAGAGCCAGATGTGCGATGCAAAGTTCACATTATTTGGAGCAAATGCCATTAGAATGTCAGCAGAACAGGCCTGCGCTAAACGTCGCACTTTTGCCGTGTCGAACTCAAATAACTGGAAAATGTTGAATTAAATTCGGCAAAAGTGCAACGTTTAGCGCAAACTTTTGATTTAAGTTCGGCACTGCCGTGTAGCACGGCAACCTCTGCCGTGCTACACGGCAGTTGCACGACGTGGTGACAAACGTCGCGCTCTTGCCGTGTCGAATCAAAATAGAATTCTCATTCGGGATAGCTAATTTGGAATACGCATGCGCACAATAGTTCGAGGAAACAATTTCGACTATTTGTATTTGTTCATCTGCTCCTACCGATATTGGCATGGTAGGCTTCGAAGGAATAGGTGGGCCTTTAAATAAAAAGTTTTAAAAAATATACATTTATACATTTTCTAATACTTATCCTTGTCTGCAGTTTGATGTGGATTTCTTTGTTAGCACAAACACATCATGAAATAATCTTCTAAAGTTTGATTCAGTTAAAGAAAAAACATTTATTTTCCATTTTTGCACCAAGCTTACACAGTTGGATATTTTTAGTGATTGATTCCAAGTTATTTCGTCCAACGGTATATGCACCTGAATCAAATTTCCAATAATTTTGCTAAACAGGTTACATCAACTGACATGTCCGTATGTGATTGCAACAATTCAAGAATATTCAAACACAACGAGCCATGTTATTGCACCACTTCTGAATCTTCTTCCAAAAACTGGAAAATTCTTTTTGTTTTTTGGGCCTAATCTTTGCATATGTTGTTGCCACCATGGTAAACTGCATGTAATTTAGGAAATTCACGGATGGTTTATGTGGAACGAAAACAGATCTTGGAAATTGACAGTTGGATATTTTGAGAGTAAACTGATTTTGGAATGTAACAGATGGATATATGGAAAGTAAACTGATTTTGGAAAGTATGAGATTATCATCAGAAGATGTTGTCTTACGTGCAGCGTTTGTGATACAGCTGCCCATGGACACCGCACTTTTTTCTCCCATTTCAGGCGCTTCTGTCCTGGCGCTGACCATAAAACTAAAATCTGAGTAATGAGCCAATACACTATTGTTGAATGAATAAGACAGAAGGCTCCCGTCAACAATTTGTGTGCCCATGCCATCTGATTCAGTAGCCCTTCCTGAGTCAAGTCGGGGATATGCAATGTAGTGCACCTGTATAGACAATAATGCGAAACACAATAATGTGAAAGGCATTAACAAAACAAAATAAAAACTAACCTGCATCCCCTCCCCCACCCCACTCCCACCCCAACAGCAACAAAACAAAACCAACAAATATTTTACAAACAAAGTTTAGTGTCTAATGACTAATTAACAGAAGCAGTTCTCGTACCTGTGACCTCTAGATTACTGTTCTAGTGCTTCACCAACTGAGCTATCTAGCCTTATGGTTGTTGGTCTCCACATTGTCAATAATCTATACCTAAAGTCTTTTACCTGCATGCATGTAACATACGTCTGGTAATAGTACATAGTCAGAAACCATTCGACCCATACATGTCGTGTAGCCAGGGATCACAACCCAGGCGTGTGATTGGGCAGTTTTGAAAATCCACATAAATTTTGCTAGGGCATTGGGGCTGCTGTTGTGAACAGCGCTGGGGTGAAATCTATAGTTCTGAGCATTTGCTTTGCTTTCCTTTATTGCTTAAATCTTTAAAATCCGGAAGGATCTCAACATTGCGATTTGTAAAAATCCGAAAATTCGGAAAAAACCGGACAAAACACACCCCTGAGGACCTCTTGTCTCATTAGTGTTTGTCCTGTCTTGTTTATGTGTAGGTAACATTAATATAATTCTCTGTGTGTGTAATTTATGCATCTAGTTGTATTTACAGTTGTATTAGCTCAGATAAATTTCTACACACATTATTTTTGGGGGTCTCCACTCGACAAGCTTGCTTTTTGGAGACCTCCACCACTTAATCACTTTGTCACATTGGTCTTTCGTTTTTAATTACATGTATTATTGTTTAACTGATTTTGTATTTTTGTTTGGCCTTTATCTCAATTTGTTGTGTTCTGATTGAGTGGAAAATAAACTGAAACTGAAACTGAAACAGTCTAGGAATCACTATTAATCAAATCATGTAATAAACCAGACAGGTATATCAATTAATTTGTGTAGTCTCAATTCATTATCAATGTTTGTACTACATGAAAAACATATATTTTTCTGTAACTGAGAAATTGTATAATTTCCAAACTACATCAATAGGTACATAAAATACATTTTTGGATACTCAATTCATTATCTTCTTTTTTTTCGAGATGGCAAACAGATATTTTTCTGTAAGCGAGGCATTCTTTGGGGAGACAATATTCACTAACATACCATAATAAATTAATGCAAATTTAAGCAAATAGTTGTGAATGTTACACAAGTACTTCATATGTTATTTCTCAGTATTTACCGTGTAACTCTGAATAATTCCGTTTTCATATTCCGGTTTGTCCCAGCTTATGTTGCAGTAGTCTTCAAGGTTTTCACTTTGAACATTCAAGGGAGCAGACGGCGCTATACAAAAACAAAACCATTAATCTTATTATGAATAACACTGACAAAATGATTATGAAATATAATTCATTAGAAATGTCATAATATCAATAGAAAGATCAAACTATGAATAAAGTTGCATTTATAGCCAAATGTATCTTACCATCTTGTGCAGTTTGTACTGTTAACTCGTCTGATGGAGTTCCTTCAAGATCGTTTCCAAATTGTTGATTGAATGCAGTCACCACCACAATGTAACTGGTAAATGGTTTCAGATCGTCTATTAGTTGCATAGTTTCTGTAGCTGCAGATGGTAAAGATTAAAAACAAATGTTATTTACGAAGCTGATGACCGAAATAGACAGGTCTTATACCCCATAAAATTGGGTTTATACATCACGTTAGCAGTGCAAAACCGAAGCCAAATTTACAATATTATGTTTTTTGTTGGTTGGCAAAGAATCTTAGCTGATGACATCATAATTCCCTTCTCATTCATATTTTTGTGAAGTGTAAACAAGCCTTATAAGGCAATGGTATTGGTCAGAATGAGTAGTGTAATAATCAGGTTACATGTTTTTTTTTAAATCACCAAACATGCTCAGCTCACTTGGTCAAAGAAAAAACACTGTCGATTCTCAGACAGGTCAGATCAGTGTAAAAAAATTCATCGAATTTTGACCTGCTTTAAATTTGAATTACGGTTAGGTTAATTTGACCAGAAAAATGGATAGTTCTCCTGAAAAAAATATTTCAAGAAATGTTCCAACATAAATTTTACACCAAGTGAGTTTTTAGTAAAACTTAAAGATAAGGTAATTTAATTTTTGTTAATCATATAAATCATATAAATAATTAATCATATAAATAATTGACCTTAACAAAACGAAAATACATATGAAACTATGCATAGAAGCCAGTGATGTGAGACGGCCAACTGGTGTAAAAGCATCTCTAATAACAGCCAATCTCATATTGCACTGGAAATTAGTAAGAAAAAGCCGTACATATAAAATGTAGTGACGTAAATCCCTTGAAGACTGATTGTTTTCTGCAAACGTACATTGAATTCTGAAAGACTGCACAAAATATAAAAGTTCATTCCAAATATAGCCAAAACATTCTGCTGAGAGAGAATAAAATCTTATGATATAAATACATGTATATAATACTTACTGTTAAATTCTCTGCTTTCATCACTGATGCTACTAATCTGAACTATGTAGAAGCTGATTGGTCCGTTCTTTTCCAAAGGCTCTGACCAAGTCACAAGGAAACTGTTAGGTCCAATGTCCATTCCAGCAAGGTATATTGGCTCAGATGGATCTGAAAATATTCAAATAGAAAATGTAACTCAACAAAATTACTGAACGTTTATCACGTTTATGAATAAAACATAAATTATTCAGTGGGAAAAACTTAAATATTGTACTATTCCAGTATTTTCTTTAATCTGTTCATATTATGTGATGTATTAGAGCCAGATGTGCGATGCAAAGTTCACATTATTTGGAGCAAATGCCATTAGAATGTCAGTAGAACTTACTTGATTGATAAGTGCGTACAGGTCCACCTTGTAAGATGTTGCTCATTCCAACCTTGTTATTACACTGAACCTGTACATCATACTCTGTGTATGGATCTAGATTCATCACATCATAAAACAAGACATCAGAGTTTGTGTCTCCAGATATCCATGCTCCATTAATGTCACGGTGCTTCACAGTACAGCTTAGAAGAGGTAGATTCCTATCAAAGGTGAGGTCCCAGGTGACATTAAGCTGATCATGACTCAGAGCAACGACTGCAACATTTTCAATCAGTGGTACCGCTACAAAATTAAGAAGAAATATACATTTATAAAGGATATATTATTTATATACAAGTCTCTATGCACTGAACATTTATTAAATCAAATGCAGGCCTCCTAGTGCCTAATCTACCAAATATAGGTTTTTTTAAAGCAAATTATAGGTTATTGTAGGTTGATCATGACTCAGAGCAACGACTGCAACATCACCAATCACGGGTAACTCTACAAAATTAAGGAGACATTTATAATGAACATACATTTATAAAGCACAACTTATTTTTAAACAGGTCTCTATGCACTAAACGACAATGAAAATATAGCAGTCAAAAATACAAAACAATTACACTAGATTACAAACAAATATATAAATAATCAGGGCTATAGAAGTTACAATATTGTTGCAGATATCCATTTTCTGGTTCTTTAAACAAAAGGGAAGTATGTTTTAGAAATACAGTGAAGATTGAACGTATTGTACAAAATTGCCAAAGAGAGGGCTCACAAATCGGGCAAACGTTCATACCCCTATGTGAAAAAAACGTTTAAAACACAGCGCGATAGAATTCCAATCGATCCAGCAATTTTGGCTGCAATTAGACATCGTTTGATAGCCTAAAAAGAAAAAGAAGATTAAAATGCCGACGTGCGGGACTGAGGCGACGCGCACGGAGACCAGAAACCGGACACTTTTTTGCCTTAGCTGAACAGAATTATTACAACGACGTCATATCTAGTTATACGACATCGGTCGGAAGCCCATTACATATGAAGTGTGTCAGCTTACTATCCAGTTGGTAAGTGTGACGTCTTTTCAACATAAGCCACGCCTCTTTCATATGGAGTAAAAAACGGATTGCCCACTTGTTCTTTTTATAATTACAGAAGAAATCGTTTACTGTTATAGTTGATCGTGATATATGCTTGTGAAAAACGTGAAATAAAGGCCTGTTGCACATGAAGTATGCTTGTCTTGGAGCCACAACTTAAAAAATACGTGTACGTACTACCAATACGCGCGCGTGTGACGCAACTTCTTACGAAGAGGATACCCATTAATCTCAATTATTATCCAGGTGGTAAGTGTGTGACGTAATTCCAATATAAAACACGCCCACTTCGCACGTGCTGGCTCCATGTGTTCATCAAATACCCATTGGAAATGCATTGACCACACTTTTCTTTAAGGATTTAGCTCGGGACTTGCCTTTAACGTAATGATTTGTAAAGACTCATAATCTTACTAACAAAGTCAATTTCTACCTCAAGGATCGCTTCTGAATGTTCAAGGAATATAGGTTAAAATACACATTACACACTACGGAATGCCAGCTTGGAAACAGAAAGCAGCAAAAAGAATGCGTATGGACACGCAGGGCCGAATGTTTTGCAAACTGTATGTTATTCATTTCATAGCGTTGTTAACCGTTGTTAATGTGAGGAGTTGTTCTTTTATAGGAACGTTAGTTATTGTTTTAATTAACTGTTGTACTTAAAGTTATTCTCTCCGCCGGGGATGCGTGGTGGCGCCCTTTTAAAGTTCGTTGAACCCACGCTCCTCACCGCCTGCACAATTCTCATCAGGTGAGGATGCCAAACTTTCTTCGTAGTTTTTAACTTTTATTTTAATAATTATAATGCAATAATATAAACCCATGCTTATTTTCATTGTATCCGCAAATATCCATAGATCCATTTGATATTGTTGATTTTAGGAACATCATTGCCAAAAAGTGTAATTTTCGCAGTTAGAAAACTTTAGTGGGTCACGGATTTGGCGTGAAGTTTAGGAATGCAACACACGCGTGATGGTTAGGCGTTGTAGGCTCCGTGTTGCGGTACATGGTACATGTACGTGTATAAGTTAATGTTTTGTTGTCATGGGTGTATGTGTGGCATTGGGTCTGCTGGACAGCGGGGGAATGAGTGTGTATTTCTGTGTGAAGATTGTTTAAGTGAAGTTGGGCCCAACGACGTATGTGTGTGTCATATCCCCGTTGCCCAGTGCTGCTGTGTCATTGATGCATGCCATGTAACTAAGCCTAGTGTATATAAGTATTGCATCACACACCAACGTTCAGTTTGGAGAACTGTGTTACAATAATTTATTTTATTTTATTTACACTACTTAAGACTTATTGAAAGTGCCTGTGTTTTGAAGTCAATGTATTTGCTTGGAAATTATGTAATGTATTTTGTCTATATTCCTCCCCGCCTGCACAATTCTCATCAGACCAATTGTGCAGGTTATAGGTCAAGAATAAATCGTCAGTGTTCTGGCGGAGGGATCATAAAGAATCTGTGTGCATACCGCTTTCGACCCCCCTTCCCCACGCTACATATAAGTGCCGGACTCAAACCCCCCTTACATTAAGCATTGAGAAAGGCACGCTAACTTGCCGGCTGTTATTGCTAGCAAATGAATGATGCAACAATACAAATCCATGGTGAACGTGCACACACCACTCTGAATTTTCTTGCTACCTGTGTGAAATACGCTTATGCTTATAAAGCAAATTTGTCTGCTATAGTTAGCATGAAAATTTGCTTACCGGTAAGCAGCGCTATATGAAATTAGGCACTGTTCGTAAGTCGATACGTAATAGGCCTACACGCGCAAACATATAGTACGTGTCAATGTATTTGAAATGGGCTTCTGATGATCGTTGCGTTGGAGCCAGAACGTGCGAGGTGGACGTGGTTTATGTTGGAATTACGTCACAATGGTCATACTTACCTACAGGATACCGTGGTATGGATCTCAGCAGGCTGGCACGTAAGTAATATCTGGTAATAGACTTTGGCTTATATTAAAGTCCCAATACGCCCAATTTGGTACAAAGATTATATGCATTCATACTTTATTTATTTAGTTCCAATGTGGACATTGTGTTTTGTTTAATTGTTGTTGTCTGGCAGCTTTAGGCTTATTTACCAATGACTATGATGTGGGCATCTCGTGTATCTGAATTATCTTGGTTCTGCACTTTGCACTGATATGCACCATTATCATTACGTATAAGACTGCTGACATTCAGAAAGCTTGTTCGTTCAAGATCTCCATCAGATGTCTCCGTTATTGTATACTTGGCATTATTCATGATAGGAATTTGATCCGAGTCAAAGTACCAAGTAATGGTAGAGCCATTTTGGGCATAAACCTTGCAGTAAATTTGAACAGTCTCGTCTAGTCTCCCCTCCACAGGATCAGACACTGATATGATTCTTCCTGGTACTGTTAAGGAAACGAGAACAAAAGGAAATACATATTTATCAGTTCTTTTTGAGACCTTTTTTGAGAGCTGGCTTTGGTAATGTTTGTTTTTCCAAATAGCTTCCCCATTGCTTCCTCAATCTAGATATAATGTATAGGTTCGTAACACCTACGTTAACAGTTATATTCTTTGCAAACATGTCAAAGGAATTTTCTCTTAAGACGTACATTTGTAAATAAATCCGCCAAATTGTGTTTCCAATGCATATTTTAAAATATGACAGATTAAACGTGTCCATTAGAATAGCAGCTGTAGTACTAACACCTAGGCTAGACTGGCGTGATCTAACTTAAGGCTTGCTGTACAACATTTTAGATTCACAGCATTCATTGATTATTGGATCGCTGGTTAGGGTGGCTCTTTTGACTCCATTTACAGTCAAACGGTTACCAGTGAAAGGTTTTCACTGAATATAAAGCACTTCCAGCATAAACGAGCCCCTGGTCTCTCAATACCTTAATTAGTGTCATAGGCAGGTTGCATTTTCATTTCTTGAGGTGTACAATGTACAAGGAGCAGATCTATTGTCTCATAACAATTGTTACACTCACAGAGTACATCCAAGTCATACATCCCAGTGTCAGGTGTCATTCCCTTTGGAGTTGCTGTACAGTTGTATACACCACTATTAGCTACTGCGGCATCATTCAAAATCACCTCATACAGTCCTTCACCGTTCATTATAGCGTTGTAAGAAGCACCATTTGGATATGTGATTGTCACTGGTAATATGAGGTCTCTAGAATGGAGATTAATTTTACATTTCCATGTAACACGGTCCACTCCAGCTGTGTCTAATACTGGATTAGGATCTGGTAGGAGCATCACTTCAAGATCTCCTTTTAAACAAAATATCAAATCAAAGTTCAGTATTATATTTCACCAATCAAGATCTGGTAAGAGCATCACTTCAACAAGTCTTTTATTAAAAGTTTGATAGTCATGTATGTTGGCAAAATGCTTCTAAAGTATGCTTATAATTAATCTGAATCAAGATAATTAGGCTATACATTAAAACACTCATCAGTTAAATTTTCCAGCGAGTTGACTGATCATTTAAAACTAGACAACTGTATGCTTATGAATGGTGGATAAGCAGTGTAAATACCAGTTCCATGTAGGCATACCAGATGCATGCAAGCACTACACAGTACCATTTGATAACTGTTATCAAATGAATAAATAATATGAATAATATTGATCACAAATGTCTTACTTTTATCACAAGTCTTGCCAGTAAATTCAGTTTGATTACAGGTACATGTGCCATCAACGTTGTTACACGTAGAGTCATTTTGGCCAGGGATAGAGTCAACACATGTGCAGTCCATTCCACAGTTGATGCCGTACTTTCCTTCCATACATGCTATTAGTTAATCAAGATTATATAACACCACGTAGTCCAATCTTGAAAATAGCTAACTTACATAATACTGGTCACCAATGACGTCACAATTAGCCCTCATAAGAAACATACAAGTGAAATTTTCGGAAAAACAATGTAGGATATTTTCTGAGAACTACAACATGGTTCAAACTGCTTGTACAATTTCTGTCAATTTGCTTGACTGGAAATGTATGTATTAGCGCATAACTGCAAGCATGTTGCTGATAATCAAATATTATGTTTCTTAGAGCCTGCGCATAAACTGCAAGCATGTTGCTGATAATCATATAATATATGATAATCATATATTCTGTTTCTTAGAGCATGCGCGCAACTGCAAGCATGTTTCTGATAATCATATATTATGTTTCTTAGAGCATGCGCGTACATGCAAGCATGTTGCTGATAATCATATATTATGTTTCTTAGAGCATGCGCGTACATGCAAGCATGTTGCTGATAATCATATATTATGTTTCTTAGAGCATGCGCGTACATGGAAGCATGTTGCTGATAATCATATATTATGTTTCTTAGAGCATGCGCGTACATGCAAGCATGTTGCTGATAATCATATATTATGTTTTGTTAGAGCATGCGCGTACATGCAAGTATGTTGCTGATAATCATATATTATGTTTCTTAAAGCATGCGCATAACTGTAAGCATGTTGCTGATAATCATATATTATGTTTCTTAAAGCATGCGCGTACATGCAAGCATGTTGCTGATAATCATATATTATGTTTCTTAGAGCATGCGCGTACATGCAAGCATGTTGCTGATAATCATATATTATGTTTCTTAAAGCATGCGCGTACATGCAAGCATGTTGCTGATAATCATATATTATGTTTCTTAGAGCATGCGCGTACAGCAAGCATGTTGCTGATAATCATATATTATGTTTCTTTGAGCATGCGCGTACATGCAAGCATGTTGCTGATAATCACATATTATGTTTCTTAGAGCATGCGCGTACATGCTAGCATGTTGCTGATAATCATATATTATGTTTCTTAGAGCATGCGCGTACATGCAAGCATGTTGCTGATAATCATATATTATGTTTCTTAGAGCATGCGCGTACATGGAAGCATGTTTCTGATAATCATATATTATGTTTCTTAGAGCATGCGCATAAACTGCAAGCATGTTGCTGATAATCATATAATATATGATAATCATATATTCTGTTTCTTAGAGCATGCGCGTAACTGCAAGCATGTTTCTGATAATCATATATTATGTTTCTTAGAGCATGCGCGTACATGCAAGCATGTTGCTGATAATCATATATTATGTTTCTTAGAGCATGCGCGTACATGCAAGCATGTTGCTGATAATCATATATTATGTTTCTTAGAGCATGCGCGTACATGCAAGCATGTTGCTGATAATCATATATTATGTTTCTTAGAGCATGCGCGTACATGCAAGCATGTTGCTGATAATCATATATTATGTTTTGTTAGAGCATGCGCGTACATGCAAGTATGTTGCTGATAATCATATATTATGTTTCTTAAAGCATGCGCATAACTGTAAGCATGTTGCTGATAATCATATATTATGTTTCTTAAAGCATGCACGTACATGCAAGCATGTTGCTGATAATCATATATTATGTTTCTTTGAGCATGCGCGTACATGCAAGCATGTTGCTGATAATCACATATTATGTTTCTTAGAACATGCGCGTACATGCTAGCATGTTGCTGATAATCATATATTATGTTTCTTAGAGTATGCGCGTACATGCAAGCATGTTGCTGATAATCATATATTATGTTTCTTAGAGCATGCGCGTACATGGAAGCATGTTTCTGATAATCATATATTATGTTTCTTAGAGCATGCGCATAAACTGCAAGCATGTTGCTGATAATCATATAATATATGATAATCATATATTCTGTTTCTTAGAGCATGCGCGTAACTGCAAGCATGTTTCTGATAATCATATATTATGTTTCTTAGAGCATGCGCGTACATGCAAGCATGTTGCTGATAATCATATATTATGTTTCTTAGAGCATGCGCGTACATGCAAGCATGTTGCTGATAATCATATATTATGTTTCTTAGAGCATGCGCGTACATGGAAGCATGTTGCTGATAATCATATATTATGTTTCTTAGAGCATGCGCGTACATGCAAGCATGTTGCTGATAATCATATATTATGTTTTGTTAGAGCATGCGCGTACATGCAAGTATGTTGCTGATAATCATATATTATGTTTCTTAAAGCATGCGCATAACTGTAAGCATGTTGCTGATAATCATATATTATGTTTCTTAAAGCATGCACGTACATGCAAGCATGTTGCTGATAATCATATATTATGTTTCTTAGAGCATGCGCGTACATGCAAGCATGTTGCTGATAATCATATATTATGTTTCTTAAAGCATGCGCGTACATGCAAGCATGTTGCTGATAATCATATATTATGTTTCTTAGAGCATGCGCGTACAGGTAAGCATGTTGCTGATTATCATATATTATGTTTCTTAGAGCATGTGCGTACATGCAAGCATGTTGCTGATAATCATATATTATGTTTCTTAGAGCATGCGCGTACAGGTAAGCATGTTGCTGATAATCATATATTATGTTTCTTAGAGCATGCGCGTACAGCAAGCATGTTGCTGATAATCATATATTATGTTTCTTTGAGCATGCGCGTACATGCAAGCATGTTGCTGATAATCACATATTATGTTTCTTAGAGCATGCGCGTACATGCTAGCATGTTGCTGATAATCATATATTATGTTTCTTAGAGCATGCGCGTACATGCAAGCATGTTGCTGATAATCATATATTATGTTTCTCAGAGCATGCGCATAATTGCAAGCATGTTGCTGATAATCATATATTATGTTTCTCAGAGCATGCGCATAATTGCAAGCATGTTGCTGATAATCATATATTATGTTTCTTAGAGCATGCGCGTACATGCAAGCACGTTGCTGATAATCATTATGTTTCTTAGAGCATGCGCGTACATGCAAGCATGTTGCTGATTATTATGTTTCTAATAGAGCATGCGTACATGCAAGCATGTTGCTGATAATCATATATTATGTTTCTTAGAGCATGTTGCTGATAATCATATATTCATTATGTTTCTTAGAGCATGCGCATCACTGCAAGCCTGTTACTGATAATCAATTATTTAAGGTGTAGGCTTAAGTTAAGGTATAGCAATGTCTCGCCCGTGTTTTACCATCAATTTATTTATCAATTTGGACAGTTAGTTATACGAATGTCATCAATATTACACACAGACTATACACACCATGAATGCAAGGAATAACTTGTCATCTTCCCTCATATACAGAAACCTACACATAAAGTCAATTCTCATAAATACCAGCTCGGTATAACAAGATTCTGGTTTAGACGAGGTTGTTTCTTGGTCCCGAGCTATGTTTCTGTGGGTCAAAATGTGGTTTGGACAAGGTCGAAAATTCGAGATTCCTGATTAGATGAGGTCTTTTGCCAGCTGCCTTACAAGAAAATGCATTGTTTGTTGCCCATTTTTTTAGTGACCAACAACTTACCACCAGCAAGTCCGCTTTAACGTTATACCTGCGTGGATCATCAGCAAATTTGACAGATCTGTTTGTGAGTTTCTGGTCTTTAGTAGTCATTTATTTAACTCGGGACTTCCCTTTAATTTTAGGTACGTGTTGTAAAGACTCAAATCTTATTGAAAATCAAGGAATTTAGGTTAAAATACAAATTACAGACGACGGAATACTAGCTTTAAAGCAGAAGTAGTAAAAGGAATGCGTATGGACACACAGGGCCGAATGTTTTGCTTACTGTTTCATAGCGCTGTTAACCGTTAAGCATAAAGAAAGGTACGCTTGTTCCGGACCATAATGTCCGCAAGTACCATCATGTCCGCAAACTGATTTGGGCCCATTATGTCCGACTCATTATTGGGAAAATGTAGTAGATATTCAACATAAGAATGGTGATCTTGTAGTTTTGAATGCCTATAAACGAAATATAATGAAAAGAAAGAAATCATGTGTGCACGAAAACGAAATTGAATGCAATAATATCGAAAGAGAAACCCTAGTTGGATTGAATTATCAAAATCGAATGAATTTGAAAGCGTGTTGATGAAATTGAATGATTTTTTGTTGAAATTGGCCGGGAAAACATATATTATAGCATACCTTTACAGCCTATGAGTTCTACACGCAACGATGGCCAATCATAGTATTCAGTTGGTCTGATACGGATGTAACGTGCTCGAATTGAAGGGTTGAACATGTTGGTGACCGGAGTGCTCGAGTCGTTATTACCAGTGAATAACTGTGAATAATAAAATAAATAGAGGTGAATTATGCAGGCAATGTGAACCAAAAACAAAAACAAAAACATAGTTTTCAAGAAAACTGTGAAGAATATAAATTCAGACATTATTAGACAACCAAATTAAACAGGCCATGTAAACAAAAACAGTTAACCTAAAAAAAAAACGAAAATCAGGATTAGGTAGGTTTTATTTTTCCCATTTTCTCATAAATAAAAAACATTTCTCTCTCTGCAATGTCGTTTGGGAAAACGGTCAGTGGGGAATATTTTCCTTTCCAATCCTTTTAATTTTTAGACCATTTGCTGGATTTTCTTTTTGAAACGTACATTCATTTCAATCCTTTATTTTTTTATGAAATATATCATAAACCCACAATCTATAAAAAATTCATCACAATAGGTACTCACGGTCTTGTGAAAACTATTGTTTTTGTTTGTCTTTACGTTTAAAAAAAAACTACAAGACAACATAATATTTTGTTCGACATAGCAATTTTTGTTTTCGTTATTAAGTTGAAAGCACTTCATACGAAAACATTTCTCATGATGATTGATACTTGTACCAACATTACACAAGGTAAGCTTATTAAATTGTTAAATTGATATTGTGGTAATTACCAATGGTTGTATTGAATCATGTCAGGTCCAACTAAGTAGATCGGGTGAGGACGTTCACCTTACTGTGTGTTTCAAACCAACCGGCTCTTCTCAGAGCCATCACTTCTTCCAACAAGAGATCATTACATGGTGTCACCCGAGTAACGATCGTACATGTCATTCACAGAAGACATGACCCAGAGAGTTAATTTTCCCGCAAATAAGGAAACTTGAACCACATACTGTGGCATCATGTTTGAAGAGATATTCTAACTTGTTATGACTTATTAGACACCCATGATACCGACTAAAATAACATTTGACTAAAAAAACAAAAACAAAACAGAAAACATGCCTGAAAATGCACCTGTCTTCGCGGCTTTTTCAGCCAATTCGTGTATGCAAATCGTTATGTAACGCGTCCGTGGGTAGCTGCATAATGTATTTTACGCGTTTTGTATAGTTGGCGAAGATTTGTTCCTGATGAACATTTTCAAATAAATTGTGTTTTGGATTTTGGTCATGATGATTGACAGACGGTCACAGACCAGAACCATGCTCATACTGTGTGTTGTTGGAGGCTGAATTCCAAGAATTCTGAATTTCACAGATTTTCATCAAAAAAATGCAGCGACCCGACGAGGGTGAGTTCGCTTCGTATACAACTCGGTCTAGCTTCAAGCTGACAGATTGGTTTAGAATATGCAGCGCTCATTTTCTATACTGAGGAGTGTAAAGAAGTTACACAGCACTACAAGCTGACTTCACTGGCGTCAAAATTACTGGAGTTTTGCCTTGCTTTAGTTGAACATGAATACGACCAACAGTCCAATGTTGTCGTAACGACCGATCGTATGTGGTACATGCCTTGCGTGGATCTGGTCCAGGCCGCCAGGTCATGTCACTAAGTTTACGTTTGTTGGACTGAATCACGCCCCCAAATAAAAGCCGTCCTGAAAAAAGGTCACTATAAAACACGTTAAAAAGTAATTTGACTTAATCATAAGCGAACATTATAATGATTTTTTAGCGAAAAAAGTCATTCGTAATGTGTGAGGAATTATGATAATTATGATAATTTCTTTCATAAAAAATTAAAAATTTAAATATTTCATAAAAATTAGGAAAAGTGGACTTATGATTAAGTCAAAAGACTTTTGAACATGTTAATTAAATGAAATCAAAAACAAATTTTGAAAATCGCCTTCCTGGTAATCAGATATGATTAGCCATCACATTAATGGTCAAATTCGCCACATTGATTGAAAATCATGAAAGTTTGTTCGTGTCCAACGAGTATTGTACATGTACGTGTGGAACATACTGTACATGTGCACAGAATCTCAGTTATTAGTTTTTCCCTCCACATCGTATATGCTGCCGCGATGTAAGCAAACGGGCTTTTCCCATTTCGATAAAAGGTTTAGATAAATTAGTTGTACAATATTTCATCGTGAGTTTAAGTAAACATGACTATTTTATTCAGATTCCTGAGGACCTTATTTATTGAAAAGGTGGGTAATCTCTACAACAAAGATTGCGTTAGAATGTCTCTTTAAACCCCGCACAAACGTTATTGAACATTTTCAAGAAAATTACTTTACAAAAACATATTCTAGTAAGGTGGGGATGGCCAATATCATGAAAGATGTATTTTTTTTATTTGGGCAAAGCTACACTGGAAAAAACAATGTCCTAAGTTGACCAGTGTAACATAGGGTAAATAGTTTTTATTTTTTTCTTAGAAAAATGGGGTCAATTAAACTGAAACTGTGATCCATTTGGAATATGAAAGCTTGTAAGAACCACATTAACTACTCTTACCTTGCCTGCACCCGAAGACGTCTCGGTCACAGTTTGCCAGGTGACTTGGTCATCGCTATACTGCACAAAATACTCCTCCACATATTCACCATATTCACCGTTGCCCTGTGTGATGACGCCTTCCACCTGTACTTGTTCCGATATAAAGTCAACCTGAAACCACGAAACCCCTCGGTTGACAGAATAGGGACACCAGCCGAACCTGCCGTTCAGGCGACCATGTTTCGGCTGACAGTATTCGTCGTATGAACTCGATGCCGTTATGCTGGAGTCGGGAATGATGCCACTTTCCATTCCAAGACGATGCCCACATAAAACTTCGGGTAAAAATTTTAATTTTACCAAAAAAATATCTTTAGAATTATGTGACACCACGTGAAAGCAATCTCTGACACAAGAAATTACCATTTCACACAGCACTGGTTATACATTGGTAAGCCTAATTAGCATATTGATCACGCCCCTTCAGAACATGAAACATAAAGAGGCAGCTCAATTGCAGCTATACAGCTCAACCAATTCTGCCCTCACAGGTACCCATTTTACTCCTGAGTGGAGAGAAGCAATTATGGTAAAGTGTCTTGCTGGAGAAAATAAGCCAAGATTCAGGATTCGAACCCACATTGTGACGACTCAGCCATCAGCACACAAATCCAACTCACTAAACATATCGACCACTAAACCGTACTCCACATCAAAACCTTTGATGTTTAAAACAAATTCATATAGGCATTATGGTATGAATGATATTTTGTTTCCTTGTTTCCTTTTTGCGTATTTTTGTAAGAATCCAATCAGCGTTGCGGAAAGCACTTTTCCCACAAGGTCTAGTTGTGAGAACGAGGTTGACACCAGGGACGAGGTTGGGAGCGCGATGTTCGTGCTTTCGCTAGTGCTTTAGCAATGCCCGATTTTGAGCTAATTGAATAAATCCAACATGTATAGGCCTATAAGCAACTACAGGCCCTAGCTACGAACTGTAAATGAATAAATCCAACATGTATAGGCCTGTAAGCAACTACAGGCCCCTAGCTACGAACTGTAAATAAATAAATCCAACATGTATAGGCCTGTAAGCAACTACAGGCCCCTAGCTACGAACTGTAGATGAATGAATCCAACATGTATAGGCCTGTAAGCAACTACAGGCCCCTAGCTACGAACTCTAAATGAATAAATCCAACGTGTATAGGCCTGTAAGCAACTACAGGCCCCTACAATCCCGGTCAAATCTCGCTGGGCCCCCCCGGCCCCCTGACAATGTTGGCTCTTATTGGGCGGTCTGTGCTCCGGCTGGAGATAACAACATTGGTGGGGGAGCGGGGGAGAGGGGGAGCGGGGGAGCGGGGGAGCGGAGAGCGGAGAGCGGGGACAGGGTAGGGTATGTTTATTGTCACGTGTCCCAACTATTTTGGCCGGGATTGTCTGAATTTTCTCTTAGTTTATCTACGGAGCCGTGACCAGACGCGGGCAAACCGCAGTCTTTGTCTTTGTCTCAAGGACAATACATTAAGGGACAAGGCAAGTGATGGTGTTGGTGATCATCTCGTGATGATGATGATGCCAATGATGTAGGTGACGCTGGACGTCATCCTCATCCTCATTATCCTCATCATCTTCGTCACTCTCCTCCTCAAAATCATCATCCAATAATCAAAAAATAATAATCAAAAAATAAAATAAACAATAAATAAATAAAAGTAATATTATTGTCGGTGTTCCGGAGAAAAATACATAAACATTCTTCTTGGTTGGGATTCGAACATACGATCTCAGCATTTCAGATCAGATGTCTTAACCACTAGACCACCGTGGCAATCTGCAAACGTCCCCAGTTCGATACCCTTGGACGATGCATGGCTGCAATGCGCTTGCGCGCAAAACACAGATCATCAGAACTTTATTGTAGGGTGCACCGTACACGGTTCACCATGCCATTTTGGTCCATAAGTTCCCAAAAGAGAGTTTGTGTTCAACGCGAAAAGCACATTAAGATACACAAACAACATACAAGCCTCTTCAATTTGATTTCATCCCCTCATTCCGTTATTTTGACGAAAAATCCAACGGTGATCCATCGAAACCAAAAAAGAAAGAAAGGGAGTGACTCTCCTTCTTTATTGTTCAGTGGTGAACCGTGGTTACATTATCCATCGACATATGAATGGGACCAAATTGGTGTATTCCACGGTGGTATAGTGGATAAGACACCTGCTGTAAAACAGGGGATAAAAGGAGAAAAAATCGTAGTTTTACGGGAATAAAGGCAAATTTTTTCACGGAAAACCTTTGGGCGGCCCCGAATTTGTTGGGGCTGGCAAGGGAGAGGTTGTGGCGGAATATTGCAGGAGTAGGCTGTTTGATCTATTTTATTGCCCCCTACTATTTCATTCCGAAATCAAAAAAAAATAATAATAAAAAATATTGAATGCTGTTCATTATAACATATTCTTCCAAATCTCCCATAAATACAACCAAAAAAAAATAAGCATTAATGTTAAAGTAAATTTGACTAATCCTTGATTTGTCACATCCCAAGCATTGGTTCACAGCCATGTACGACTCAGCTAACTCACCATTCGTAATTTTAAACCACGGTTATTGAAATACAAACCAATTAGTGAACGACTTATCAAAAACAAGTAATTTATCCTAATTTTATAAAAAGTTATAAAAAAAGAAAAATTATCTTAACTTTTTAACAATAATTTTTATAATCAAAAATTATAATTACTTTTTAAACTTTGAAAATAAATATCGAAAAAACACTAATTTATAAATGTAAAAAATTAAAAACAAATAAAATATTCCAAAATACTAATAAATGTTCTTTGTATTACAAAAAACAAAAATTAAGTCCTAAAATGGTGCATATATTGGAACAACCATGGTGAGATCAGCGAAGACAAGTTCTCATTGCCAAATTTCAAAATTTCATTTTAGACGTGGAAAATCTTGCTCCCACTAGGCGCTTTATGTCATTCCTAAATGTAATTTAGTGACCGACACATCAAATTATCTTCATATTGTCAAAAATTATTTGACACAATCAAAATTTTCGAGGATATCCACAATCTTCAATTCGTTCCCCAATATATATAACCAAATACAATCAATAAAAAATAGATTTTAAGGGAAAATGTAAATTTATTAGTCGACGTACCCTTGATTTAAAAAAGGGACGATCAATAGAAACTTTATTTGAATATATTTAATTAAAAACTCATGTAAAGCCAAAAGGTTTTTCAATTTGACTAAAATTTACCCTACCTAACAAATTAATTAATAATAATAAAATTTAAAAAAATATCTCCTGTTAATGTTGAATTAACCAAGGATTTTAATTTAATTACTAAAAAACTGAAATTACCCATTTTATTAATTTGGGGATACATTAGAACAAATACCCAAGATATTCCAGTAATTGATATATACTCATTAAAAATTAGCTAAACAATGGTATCGAATAAAACAAAATAAAATAATATTTGCGTTCGAAATATTACATTTGGCTGACAACATATCGTGTGAAACACATATGACGGAAGAGGTCATTTCCATGGGGTTTGGTGCTGGCCCCTAACAATTATGGGCCGTCGATATCAAGAAAATTATCGAAAAAATAAATAAAATATAATTTTTTAACCTCCCTATTCAATCGACTTCTCAAATAATAAAAAGATTTTTAATTCATGATAATAGTATATGTGGCAAACAATCTACTTTGGTCACCGATCATACCATTTAAACAAAATGGTCAAAGGGGTTAAATACAAAAATAGTTGCATTTAAAAATTATTTTAAAAGTACACTAACCAACTTGAATCTTTATGTTTGGAAACAACCAAATAAACCGATTGGTATTTAATATTTAAAAATAGGGTTAAACCAAAAATACTTCAAGTTATTCTTTTGACAAAAAATATCCAATAAAAGTTTTTATACTTTAGGGTGTGGGACCACCTTGAGATGACTTTAAGGTAAATATACACTATAAATCAATTTCATTACCTAAATTTATTCAAATATATCATTAAAAATCAAATTAATTATTAAGTTTAAAATAAATACTTTGACCTCTAAACAATATTAAGACAGAATGTGTGGTTATTATAATTTACAATCAATGCGCCCCATATATCTTTGCTTTCTCATTCAAATTTGAAAGTAAAAGGTATTAGGTTGTAAACCAACTTCTTGGTTCTTCCTCGCAAACTGCTAAAGGCAGCTGGTGTCCAAATGTACAGGTACTAATCATTTAATTAAATCACAACATAAAATAATTAATTTATTTTTTACAATAATTCAAATGCCTTTATTTAAACTGACTACCAGATACTACGAACAAAAAAGAAAAATGGTAACGTAATTTAAAGAAATAAATTAAACACAATAACCCATTTTTTGACAATGACAAAAAACTAAGTCATTAGTGAAAATCTCAATTTCTTTAAAATTTATATAAAAACATTAATATATGCGTGCAAATATTTATTGTACAAATAACATATATTTCATAATTATCTGGACACCACCCAACAATATACTTAAACAAAAATCAAAAAAAATGAATTACAAAATAAATCTCTGTTCCCCTCATTCCATGCTCCAGCAGGGGCCAAGGGGAACGTGCTTATTGCAATAATTCTTAAGATTAACCGCCTGTCAAAACTTATTTCGTTTACAAATTAATCAACTCCCTAATTACAAACCCCAAAAATAATAAAAATTTAAAACAAAACAGAAACCCATTAAAGTTAAAACATAAAAATTGCCTTTCCGAAATGACAACAGACTATTTGTAAATCGAATTTAACTAGCAAATACCCTTTTCTTTTTGGCCAGTATCAGAAGAGGAAGACTTCTTTTCTCACGCCTTATCATATATAATAATAGATTTCGCCCCCCTATAAAAACATAAATTTAAATTCATTTTATCTGATCATGTCCAACCGAACTTTATTAAAAAAAATGAAAAATTAAATAGCAACAGCTTTTTTAATTCTGACAATAATGTCTTGTGGATAACGAAAGGAAGAGTTTTGTAGGGAACTTTCCCGGTTAATGACGGAAGGAACACGTTTACAATTACAAATTTTAAAATTTTATACTGATTATCAACCAATTTATCCTATAATAAAAACCAAAAAAAAAAAAATACAGAAAAATAATTAAGAAGGAAATTTATAACTGACGGGGGGGGGGGGGGGGGGGGGGGGGGGGGGGGGGGGGGGGGGGGGGGGGGGGGGGGGGGGGGGGGGGGGGGGGGGGGGGGGGGGGGGGGGGGGGGGGGGGGGGGGGGGGGGGGGGGGGGGGGGGGGGGGGGGGGGGGGGGGGGGGGGGGTGGGAGTGGTGGGGGGGGGGGGGGGCGGGGGGGGGGGGGGGGGGGGGGGGGGGGGGGGGGGGGGGGGGGGGGGGGGGGGGGGGGGGGGGGGGGGGGGGGGGGGGGGGGGGGGGGGGGGGGGGGGGGGGGGGGGGGGGGGGGGGGGGGGGGGGGGGGGGGGGGCGGGGGGGGGGGGGGGGGGGGGGGGGGGGGGGGGGGGGGGGGGGGGGGGGGGGGGGGGGGGGGGGGGGGGGGGGGGGGGGGGGGGGGGGGGGGGGGGGGGGGGGGGGGGGGGGGGGGGGGGGGGGGGGGGGGGGGGGGGGGGGGGGGGGGGGGGGGGGGGGGGGGGGGGGGGGGGGGGGGGGGGGGGGGGGGGGGGGGGGGGCGGGGGGGGGGGGGGGGGGGGGGGGGGGGGGGGGGGGGGGGGGGGGGGGGGGGGGGGGGGGGGGGGGGGGGGGGGGGGGGGGGGGGGGGGGGGGGGGGGGGGGGGGGGGGGGGGGGGGGGGGGGGGGGTGGCCGGGGGGGGGGGGGGGGGGGGGGGGGGGGGGGGGGGGGGGGGGGGGGGGGGGGGGGGGGGGGGGGGGGGGGGGGGGGGGGGGGGGGGGGGGGGGGGGGGGGGGGGGGGGGGGGGGGGGGGGGGGGGGGGGGGGGGGGGGGGGGCTGTCTCGGCGGAATAACAAATTTGGGGAGCGGGCGGGAGCGGAGAGCGGACAGATGGGTATGTTTGTCCGTCCACTATTTTGGCCGGATTGTCTGAATTTTCCTAGTTATCCGAGTGACCAGACGGCAAACCACAGTCTTGTCTTTGTCTCAAGACAATACATTAAGGGACAAGGCAGTGATGGTGGATCATTCGTGCTGATGATGATGCCAAGAGTGTGACGCGATATCCTCATCCTCATTATCTCATCATCTTCTCTCTCCCAATCATATCATAATCAAAAATAATTTAAAAAATAAAATAAACAATAAATAAATAAAAGTAATATTTTGTGTTGGGACAAAAAATAAACATTCTACTTGGTTGGGATTCAACATACGATCTCCGCATTAGATCAGATGTCTTAACCACTGAACCGTGGCAACTGCAAGCGTTCCAGTTCGATACCCGGACGTGCATGGCTGAACGCTTGCGCAAAACACAGATGATCAGAACTTTTGTAGGGTGCACCGTACGTTCACATGCCATTTGTCCTAATTCCCAAAAAGTTTTGTTCAAGAAAATTAAATACACAAACAACATAAACCTTTCAATTGGTTCATCCCTCATTCCGTTATTTGACGAAAAATCAACGGATCCATCAACAATAAAAAAAGGAGGTATTCTTCTTTTGTTCAGTGGTGAACCGGGTGGTTACATTATCCATCGACATATAATGGCTGAACTGTGTATACACGGTGGTATGGATAAGACACCTGTTGTAAACGGGGATTGAGTTAACCCATTGAACGTTTGTATCTTTGTATAAAGTATAATTTATCACACGTTAGGGAAAATCTACAATATTTTATCATTATTATAATTTTTTAAATAATTTTCTTTAATTAACCTTGACGCTATTTCTGTTTGGGAACAAAAACCCCTCAGAAAATAATAATCTACTGTTAATAAAATAAAATAAACTGAACAAAAAAAAAAAATCCAAAGACGACAATAAGCGCATGGATAAATGGGCATGTTAATATATTGAAAACAATCCCTGGGCGCCGCATTTGTTTTTTAGCTCTGGGACAACAGTGGGTGGGACAGTGGAGAGATGGCCAATTATGTAGGTACTGGCGCATTTTATTTCCTATTTTCGCCTCCTCCCAATCATCTTTTTTTCAAAAAATAAACAAATATATCTGTCGTGTTGGCAAAATACTACATTCACAACATCGATCCATTTAATCAATTTTAAATAATACTAATAAGTTTCATTCGATATTGACTCATGGTCAATGCGTTCGCATAGATCAGATTTTGGGCACCGACGGTTCACCTGCCATTTGTCAAAAGTTCAAAGGATGTTCAACGCAGCACATTAAGATACAACAACATACAAGCCTCAATTTGGTTCATCCTCATTCCGTTATTTTGACGAAAACAACGGTGATCCATCGAAACCAAAAAAGAAGGGTGACTCCTTTGTTCAGTGGTGAACAAGGTTCTTATCCATCGACATATGAATGGGACTGAACTGGTGTACCACGGTGGTATAGTGGATAGACCTGTTGTAAACGGATGTGGGTTCGAATCCCCCCGATTAAACGTTGTATTTTTGTAAAGTATAATTTATCACACGTTAGGTAAATCTATATATTTTATCATTATTATATTTTTCCCCAAAATTTCTTTAATTCAACCTTGGACGCTATTTCATGTTGGAAACAAAACAAACACCAGAAAACTATAATGCTACTGTAGTAATAAATAAAATAAACTGAACAAAAAAAATACAAAGACAGACAATGCGCATGATAAAATGGGCATGTCGTATATTATACTACAGGAATTCAGACACGAATTTCCTTAGTTATTACGGAGCCGTGACAGAAGGGCAAACGCAGTTTGTTTTGTCTCCAGGACATTTTTAGGGACAAGGCAAGAGTTTGTTTCGTCTATGATATGCCAAGAGTGGGTGTGATCATCTCTCTATTATCTCATCATCTTCTCCTCTCCTCCTCAAATCATCCCATAATCAAAAATAATTCTCAAAAATAAAATAAAAATAATAAAAATAATATTATTGTCGGTGCGACAAAATATAAACATTCTACTTGTTGGTTGAACATACGTCTCCGCATTTCAGATCGATCTAACACTAACCTGGCAACCTGGTTCGTTCGATACCCTGACGATGCATGTGCAGCTTGAAACACAGATGATCAACTTTGTTGTAGGGTGCACCACGGTTCACCATATTTGGTCCATAGTTCCCAAAGAGTTGTTCACGAACACATTAGATACACAAACAACTGCCTCTTCATTGTTTCATCCCTCATTCGTTATTTTGACGAAAAAATAACGATCATCGAAACCAGAAAGGAAGGGGACTTCTTCTTTATTGTGATGAACCGGTTACATTATCCATCGTATGAATGGGACGAACTGGTGTATCACGGTGGTATAGTGGATAACACCTGTTGTAAAACGGATCGGGGTTCGAATCACCGATTAGAACGTTTATTTTTGTATAAAGTATAATTTATCACACGTTAGGTAAAATCTCTAATATTTTATCATTATAATTTCCCCAAAATTTTCTTTAATTCAACTTGACGCTATTTCATGTTTGGGAAACAAACCACCCTCCAGAAAACTTAATAATCTACTGTATAATAAATAAAATAACTGAACAAAAAAATCACAAGACAGACAATAGCGCTGGATAAATGGCATGTTACATATTATATAAGATTCAGAATTTTGGGCTATCGCCGCAGTTTTGTCTTGCCGGAAAACATTAGGGACAAGGAAGGAGGTGGGTGTCACTGTTATGATGTCAATGATGAGGTGGCGGACTCTCCTCACCCATTATCCTCAATCTTCGTCTTTTCAATCATCAATAATCAAAAATAATTCAAAAATAAAATAAAAATAATAAATAAGTAATATTATTGTCGTGGACAAAATATAAACATTCTACTTTGATTGAACATACGATCTCCGCATTTCAGATCAGATGTCTAACTAGACACCGTGGCAACCTGAACGTTCCAGTTCGATACCGGGATGCATGTGCAAGCGCGCAAAACACAGATGATCAAACTTTTGTAGTGCACTCCGTTCACATGCCATTTGTCCATGTTCAAAGAGTTTGTGTTCACAAAACCATTAGATACAAACAACATACAATTTCATGTTTCATCCTCATTCGTTATTTGAAAATCCAGTGATCATCGAAACAAAAAAGAAGGGACTCTCTCGTTGTTCTGTGAACCGTGGTTACATATCCATCGACATGAATGGGACCTGGTGTATACCACGGTGGTATAGTGGAGACACCTGTTGAAAACGGATCGTGGTTCGATCCCGTGAACGTTTGTATCTTATAAAGTATAATTTATCACGTTGTAAATCACAATTTATCAATATAATTTCCCAAAATTTTCAATTCAACCTTGACTATTTCGTTTGGAAACAAACCAACACCCTCCAGAAAAATTATATCTACAGTAATAAAAAAAATAAACTGAAAAAAAAAAAAATCACAAGACAGACAATAAGCGCATGGAAAATGCATGCTCACATATTATATAGGAATTCAGACATGTCCCCCGAATTTCTTGTTTCCGGACCGTGACAGACGAGGAAAACGTTGTTTTGTCTCAGGATTACAGAGGGACAGGAAGAGTGTTTGTGATCATCCGTGTTGATACTGTGTGGATGTAGGTGACGCGGACGTCATCCTCATCCTCATTATCTCATCATCTTCGTCACTCTCCCCTCAAATCATCATCAATAATCAAAAATAATTCAAATAAAATAACAATAATAAATAAAGTAATATTATTGTCGGGTTGGACAAATACATAAACATTCTACTTGGTTGGTTCGAACATCCGCATTTCGATCAGATGTTTAACCACTGAACCGTGGCAACCTGCAGCGTTCCGTTCGATACCCTTGGACGTCATCGCAATGCCGCGCAAAACACAGATATCAGAACTTTATTGTAGTGACCTACGGTTCACCATGCCATTTTGTCATAGAAGAAGTTGTGTTCAACGAAAGCAATAGATACACAACAACATATCTTCATTTGGTTTTCCCTCATTCCGTTATTTGACGAAAATCCACTGATCCATCAACAAAAGAAAGGAAGGATCTCCTTATTGTTCGTGGTGAACCGTGGTTACATTATCATCGACATATGATGGACGTGTATACCACGGTGGTATAGTGATAAGACACCTGTTGTAAAACCGATCGTGGTTGATCACCGTTGAACGTTTGTATCTTTTGTTAAAGAGTATAATTTATCACGTTAGGTAAAATCTACAAAATTTTATCATTATTATAATTTTTTTTCCAAAAATTCTTTAATTCAACCTTGACGCTATTTCATGTTTGGAAACAAACAAACACCTCAGAAAAATTAATAATCTACTAGTAATAAAATAAAATAAACTGAAAAAAATCACAAAGACAGACAATAAGCGCATGGATAAATGGGATGTCGCTCACATATTATACTACAAGAATTCAGAATATTACGAGCCGTGACGACGGGGCAAACAGTTGTTTTTTCAGGCAATATTGGACAACAATGAGGGTTGTGACACGGGAGATGTGCAATATTTGAGTGGGTCATCTTTATTATCCACATTTCGTTCTCCTCTCATATCCTATCAATTTCAAAAATAAATAAAAATATAAATAAAAGTAATATTATTGTCGGTTGGAAAAAAAATAAACATTCTACTTGTTGGTTAACATACGATTCCATTGATCAGTCTAACACTAGACCACGTGGCACTAACGTTCCAGTTCGATACCTTGGACGAGATGAATTGCGCGCAAAACACAGATGATCAACTTTATTAGGTACCTCATTCTGCCATTTCCTAGTTCAAAAAGAGTTTGTCAACAAACACAAGACATACAAGGGGGGGGGGGGGGGGGGGGGGGGGGGGGGGGGGGGGGGGGGCAAACCAGTCTTGTCTTTGTCTCAAGGACAATACATGGGACAAGGCAAGTGATGGTGGTGATCATCTCGTGGATGATGATGCCAATGATGTAGGGAGCTGGGTCATCTCATCCTCGTATTCATCATCTTCGTACCTCTCCTCAAATCATCATCCAATAATCAAAATAATTCTCAAAAATAAAATAAACAATAAATAAATAAAAGTAATATTATTGTCAGTTGTTCGGACAAAAATACATAACATTCTACTTGGTTGGTCGACTCGATCTCGCATTTCAGATCAGATGTCTTAACACTGACCACCGTGAACTCAAGTCAGTTCGATACCCTTGGACGATGCATGGCTGCAATGCGCTTGCGCAAACACAGATGATCAGAACTTTGTAGGTCACCGTCACGGTTCACATCCATTTCAGTCCATAAGTTCCCAAAAGAGTTTGTGTTCAACGCAACAATTAAATACACAAACAACATACAAACCTCTTCAATTTTCATCCCTCGTCCGTTATTTTGACGAAAAATCCGTGATCCATCGAAACAATAAAAGAATGGAAGGGTGACTCTCGCTTCTTTATGTTCAGTGGTGAGCCGTGGTACCACTAATCCATCGACATGAATGGGACCTGAACTGGTTATCCACGGTGGTATAGTGGATAACCCTGTGAAGCGGGATCGTGGTTCGAATCACCCGATTAGAACGTTATCTTTGTATAAAGTAATTTATCACGTTAGGGAAATCTACAATAATATTTTATCATTTTATAATTTCCCCAAATAATTTCTTTAATTCAACTGGAGCATTTCATGTTTGGAAACAAACCAAACACCTCAGAAGAACTTAATAATGCTCACTGTTGTAATAGAAAAATAAACTGAACCACAAAACAAAAAAAAAGACAGACAATAAGCGCATGGATAAAATGGCATGTCGCTCACATATTATCTACAGGAATTTCAGTAGGTCTGAACCGTGAAGGTTAACCGCATTGTCGCTCAGGACAATACATGAAGGGACGAAGCAGTGATACGGTGGTGATCAGTGGTATGATGCAACTGTGTAATAGACGCGGGATCATTCATCACCATTATCCTATACGTTTATCTTTAATCGTATCCAAATAAAAATTTATCAAAGTAAATAAAAATACATAAATAATATTTTATCATTGATATAATTTTCCAAAATTTTCTTTAATTCAACCTTTGGACGCTATTTCATGTTTGAAACAAAGAAAACCCTCAGAAAACTTAATAATACTACTGTAGTAATAAAATAAAATAAAACTAAAAAAAGAAAAAAAATTAAAACAGCAATAATCACAAAGAATTGACAATGGCAATCGCGGCCCCATAAAACTTTTGGGCTGTCGCTGGCCATTGGTGGGGCAACAACCGGGGAAAGACGAGAAACAAGGTATTTTTCCTTCCACTAGGGAGTGAATTTTCTCTGGTTTATCTACAGCCGTGACAGACTGGGCAAACCACGTCTTTTTTTTTTGTCTCAAGGACAATACATTAGGGACAAAGGGAGTGATGGTGGTGGTGATCATCTCGTGATGATGTGATGAATATGTAAATGCTGGACATCATCCTCATCCTCATTATCCATCATCTTCGTCCTCTCCTCCTCAAAATCATCATCCCAAAAATCAAAAATAATAATCAAAAATAAAATAACAATAAATAAATAAAATAATTGTCGGTGTTCGGAAAAATACATAAACATTCTACTTGGTTGGGATTCAGGCTACGATCATTTCAGATCAGATGTCTTAACCCCTAGAAACCCCCGTGGCAACCCGCAAAGCGTCCCCGTTCGTACCCTTGGACAAAGCATGGCTGCAATGCGCTTGCCTGCCAGATGATCAGAACTTTGTTGTGGGTGCACCATGACGGTTCACCATGCCATTTCAGTCCTAAGTTCCCAAAGAGTTTGTGTTCAAGCAAACACATTAAATACAAACAACATACAAGCCTCTTCAATTTTTCATCCCCTCATTCCGTTATTTGACGAAAATCCCAAAGGTGATCCATCGAAACAAAAAAGAAAGGAAGAGGGTGACTCTCCTTCTTAATTGTTCAGTGGTGAACCGTGGTTACTTTCCATCGACATATAAATGGGACCAAACTTGTATACGGTGGTAAGTGGATAAGACACCTGTAAAACGGGATGTTTCAATCCTGTTAAAACGTTGCATCTTTTGTATAAAGTATTTATCACACGTTAAAGGTAAAATCTACAATAATATTTTATCATTATTATATTTTTCCCCCCAAAAATTTTCTTTAATTCAACCTTTGGACGCTTTTCATGTTTGGGAAACAACAAACACTTCAGGAAAACTTAAAATACTACTGTAGTAATAAAATAAAATAAACTGAACAAAAAAAAAAAATTCACAAGACAGACAATAAACGCATGGATAAAATGGGCATTCGCTCACATTATATACAAGAATTCAGACAATCTAATTTTCTTTATTTCAACTTGGAGCCGTTTGGGACCGAACGCCCCCGGCAAAACCACAGTTTTCCTTTTTGTCTCAAGAGACCATCGGCCCTAAAGGACAAAATGATTTTGGGTGATCATCTCGTGATGATGATGTGCCAATGATGTAGTGACGTGGACATCATCCCCATCCTCATTATCCTCATCATCTTCATACCCCTCCTCAAAATCATCATCCAATAATCAAAATAATAATCAAAAATAAAATAAACAATAAATAAATAAAGTAATTTATTTTCGGTGTTGCGGACAAAATACATAAACATTCTCTTGATTTGGGATTCGAACATACGATCTCCGCATTTCAGATCAGATGTCCTTGCACTGAACCACCGTGGCAACCTGCAAGCGTTCCCAGTTCGATACCTTTGGGCGTGCATGGCTGCAATGCGCTTGCGCCAAAACACAGATGATCAAAAACTTTATTGTAGGGTGCACCGTACGGTTCACCATGCCATTTGGGCCATAAGTTCCCCAAAAAAGGTTTGTGTTCAACGCGAAAAGCACATTAAGATACACAAAAAACATACAAAGCCTCTCAATTTGGTTTCATCCCCTCATTCCGTTATTTTGACGAAAAAACAGGTGATCCATCGAAACAAAAAAGAAAGGGAAGGGGGGACTCTCCTTCTTTATTGTTCAGTGGTGAACCGTGGTTGTTATCCATCGACATTTAATGGGACCAACTGGTGTATACCACGGTGGATAGTGGATAAGACACCCGTTGTAAAACGCCGGGGATCGTGGGTTCGAATCACCGGTTGAACGTTTGTATTTTTTTGTATAAAGTATTAAATTTATCCACACTTAAGGGTAAAATCTACAATAATATTTTATCCATTATTATAATTTTTTCCCAAATAATTTTCTTTAATTCAACCTTTGGACGCTATTTCATGTTTTGGGGAAACAAAACCAAAACCCCTCGGAGAAAACTTAATAATACTACTGTAGTAATAAAATAAATAAACTGAAAAAAAAAAAAAAAAATTCCCCAAAAACAGACAATAAGCGCATGGATAAAATGGGCATGTCGCTCCATATTATACTACAAAGGGAATTCAGACATTGAATTTTCTCTTGGAAATTTATCTACCGGAGCCGTGACCAGACACTGGGCAAACCGCAGTCTTTGTCTTTTTCTCAAGGACAATACATTAAGGACAAGGCAAGTGATGGTGTTGGTGATCATCGTGATGATGATGATGCCAATGATGTGGTGACGCTGGACTCATCCTCATCCTCATTATCCTCATCATCTTCTCACCTCCTCCTCAAATCATCATCCAATAATCAAAATAATAATCAAAAATAAAATAAACAATAAATAAATAAAAGTAATATTATTGTCGGTGTTGCGGAAAAATACATAAACATTCTCTTGGTTGGGATTCGAACAAAGATCTCGCATTTCCAGATCAGATGTCTTAACCCACTGACCACCGTGGCAACCTGCAAGCGTTAGTTCGATACCCCTTGGGCGATGCATGGCTGCAATGCGCTTGCGCGCAAAACACAGATGATCAGAACTTTATTGTAGGGTGCACCGTCACGGTTCACCATCCATTTTTATCCCTAGTTTCCAAAAGAGGTTTTGTTCAACGCGAAAAGCACATTAAGATACACAAACAACATACAACCTCTTCAATTTGGTTTCATCCCTCATTCCGTTATTTTGACGAAAAATCAACGGTGATCCATCGAAACAAAAAAGAAAGGAAGGGAGTGACTCTCCTTCTTTGTTGTTCAGTGGTGAACCGTGGTTATTTTCCATCGACATATGAAAGGGACCGAACTGGTGTATCCACGGTGGTATAGTGGATAAGACACCTGTTGTAAAACGCGGGGATCGTGGGGTTTGAATCCCCCGATTAGAACGTTTGTATCTTTTGTATAAAGTATAAATTTTTCATTGAGGTAAATCTAAATATTTTATTTATTATAATTTTTTTCTCAAATAATTTTCTTTAATTCAACCTTTGGACGCTATTTCATGTTTGGAAACAAAACCAAACACCTCCAGGGAAAAATTTAATCACTGTAGTAATAAAATAAATAAACTTTAAAAAAAAAAAAAAAAAATTCAAAGACGAACAATAAGCGCATGGATGAAAATGGGCATGTCGCTCCCTATTATACTACAGGGAATTCAGACAGTCTGAATTTTCTCTTAGTTATCTGGAGCCGTGACCAACCGGGCAAACCGCAGTCTTTGTCTTGTCTCAAGGACAATACATTAAGGGACAAGGCAAGTGATGGTGTTGGTGATCATCTGATGATGATGATGCCAATGATGTAGGTGACGCTGGACTCATCCTCATCCATTTTCCTCATCATCTTCGTCCCTCCTCCTCAAAATCATCATCAATAATCAAAAATAATACAAAAATAAAATAAACAATAAAAAAATAAAAGTAATATTATTGTCGGGGTTTCGGACAAAATACATAAACATTCTCGGTTTTGGGGTTCGAACACGATCTCGCATTTCAATCAGATGTCTTAACCACTAGACCACCGTGGGAACCGAAGCGTTCCAGTTCGATACCCTTGGACGATGCATGGCTGCAATGCGCTTGCGCGCAAAACACAGATGATCAGAACTTTTTGTAGGTGCACCGTACGGTTCACCATCCATTTTGGTCCTAAGTTCCCAAAAAAGAGTTTGTGTTCAACGCAAAAACTTAAGATACAAAAAAAAAACAAGCCTCTTCAATTTGGTTTCATCCCCCCATTCCGTTATTTTTACGAAAAATCCCAAAGGTGATCCATCGAAACCAAAAAAAAAAAAGGAAGGGTGATCTCCTTCTTTATTGTTCAGTGGTGAACCGTGGTTGTTATCCATCGACATATGAATGGGACCAAACTGGTGTATACCACGGTGGTATAGTGGATAAGACACCTGTTGTAAAACGCGGGGATCGTGGGGTTCAATCCCACCAATTAAACGTTGTATCTTTTGTATAAAAGTATAATTTATACACGTTGGGTAAAATCTACAAAAATATTTTATCATTATTAAATTTTTCCCCAAATAAGTTTCTTTAATTCAACCTGTGGACGCTATTTCATGTTTGGGAAACAAAACCAAACACCCCTCCAAAAAAACTTAATAATACTACTGTTAATAAAATAAAATAAACTGAAAAAAAAAAAAAAAAAAATTCACAAGGGGAGACAATAAGCGCATGGATAAAATGGGCATGTCGCTCACATATTAACTACTACAAGGAATTCAGACATGTCTGAATTTTCTCTTAGTTATCTACGGAGCCCATTGACCAGAACCCGGGCAAACCGCAGTCTTTTGTCTTGTCTCAAAAAGGGCAATACCAATAAGGGACAAGGGGAAGTGATGGTGTTGGTGATCATCTCGATGATGATGATGCCAATGATGTAAAGTGACGCTGGACGTCATCTATCCTCTTTTCCTCATCATCTTCGTCACTCTCCTCCTCAAAATCATCATCAATAATCAAAAAAATAATCAAAAATAAAATAAACAATAAATAAATAAAGTAATATTATTGTCGGTGTTGCGGACAAAAAATAAACATTTTTTCTTGGTTGGGATTCAACATACGATCTCGCATTTCAGATCAGATGTCTTAACCACTAGACCACCGTGGCAACCTGCAAAACGTTCCAGTTCGATACCCTTGGACGATGCATGGCTGCAATCGCTTTCGCAAAACCAAAATGATCAGAACTTTATTGTAGGTGCACCGTCACGGTTCACCATGCCATTTCGTCCATAAGTTCCCAAAAAAGGGTTTTTGTTCAACGCGAAAAGCACATTAAGATACACAACAACATACCTCTTCAATTTGGTTTCATCCCTCATTTCCGTTATTTTGACGAAAAATCAACGGTGATCCATCGAAACAAAAAAGAAAGGAAGGTGACTCTCCTTCTTTTTGTTCAGTGGTGAACCGTGGTTACATTATCCATCGACATATGAATGGGGCCGAACTGGTGCATAACACGGTGGTATAGTGGATAAGACACCTGTTGTAAAACGCGGGGATCGTGGGTTCCCAATCCACCCGATTAGAACGTTTGTATCTTTTGTATAAAGGTATATTTATCACACGTTAGGGTAAAATCTACAATAAAATTTTTTCATTATTATAATTTTTCCCCAAATAATTTTCTTTATTCAACCTTTGGACATATTTCATGTTTGGAAACAAAACCAAACACCTCAGAAAACTTAATAATACTACTGTAATGGCAAATAAAATAAACTGAAGAAAAAAAAAAAAAATTCACAAGACGACAAAAACCCATGGATAAAATGGGCTTGCTAAATATTATACTAAAAAAATTCAGAAAACCCCCGGTCTCCCTGGGCCCCCCCCTACAATGTTGGCTCTTATTGGGCGGTCTGTGCTCGGCGGGAGATAAAAAATTGGTGGGGCAGGGCGGGGGCGGAGAGCGGGGGCGGGACACGGGTTGTTTTTGTCGTGTCCCCTTTTTGGGCCCGGGGTTGTAATGTAACTTTCCCCATAGAAACTCATATAAGCGTCTTGCCAACTTTCCCAATTTTAGAATAATAATAATAAGGTACAAAAACGCTTCCGCAAACTGGTGCTAAAACGCTTATTATTACCCCTTCTCGGCTCTTACCCAAACCCATCTCGCTCCCTGGGAAATTTATCAATAATTGCCCATTTGGGCCCATATCAGACTTTAAACAAACAAAACTCCCCCCCCACAAGTCCCCTTTTCCCCCGGGTGGAATACAAGCAATTATGGAAAAGTGTCTGGGAAAGGACAAAAGCACCACGGTGGGAAAGGATTGGGGCCCACATTCTGACGCTCCCATAGACACAAATCCAATGTTGTACCTTTCCTTTTAAAAACTTTTCAATGTTTTATTTTCAATAGGTATTGGGGCTCAACTTTTGGGGTCGAATCAAAAACGAAGTTCAAGTCTCTTCGACAGTTGGACCGATTTTGATGGTTGAAGGGAAAATTTTAATTAATTAATTATTTAACTTTTGTTCGTCTCTTCGGGTCCCCTCGTCCTTCGTTTGTTCGTTATTTCGTTTTTCTCCTCCTTCCTCAACCCCCCATCCATCCATCCACCCATCCATCAATTACCCACCCATTTTCCCACCCATCTATCACCCATCCACCCATCCATCTATCCATCCTCCATCTATCCACCCACATCATCCATTATTTATTTTATTTTTATTATTTTTTTAATTTTATTTTTTAAAAAATTACCTGCAATATATTGACGAAAATGTCTGGGCTGCTTTAAACTTTTTTTTCCTAAAAGGGTTCCCCAAACTGACATCAAATAATTTAAATAATAGGCAGAGGGCCTCTAAAATTGAATAATGAAAAATGAAAAAAAAAAAAAATCATGATCCACTAACCTCAGTGCCTCCTGTTGGATATTTACTGGGATTTTAAAAAGGTTTTTTTTGACATTATTTCAAAAAATTATGATTTTAATAATTTTGCCTATAATTACTATAAAATAAGCGATAATGATCAGTGAGGCTATAAAAAGGGAATCTGATTTTGTCTTTCACGGGTAAAAAACCAAAAATCGACCTGAAAATAAAATTGTATGCATTTGGGGCATTAAAATCAAAAGCTTACATTTAAAATTGTTTTCTTCGGTTCCGTTGTAAAAGGAAATCTTGTCGATAATCTGGACAAAACATCTACGGCCCCAGTCGAAAGGCGGCGAGAAACTGTGGGGATTTGGGTTTCCCAAAGTCACAAATATGGGCAATTGCGAGACAAAAAAAACCCTGGACCGAAACACGTAATTGTTTTATAAAGTACAAAATATATTATTATTAATTTTAAAAGTGTGTTATAAAAAAATATGTCATAATTTTTTGAATATATAAACTCCCTGTCATATATTTCTTTCTTTTTAATCTGGATATAGCAAAATCCCCACTTTTATTTGTTTTCTATATATATAATAAAATAAATAAAAAAAAATAATAATAATTTTCCAAAATTTTAAAATATTATAACATTTTTTTAAATTCAAACAACATTTTTTTAAAAACTTACTTTATTTAAAAATTTTTTTTCAGTAATATATCATAAAACTAACCTGCAAATTTCGACATATATTTCTATAATTTCCCCGGTTTGGTTCAAAAATATTTATAAAACAACCTGTCCCAAATTTCGTACTTTTTTAAAAACTTACGTTTAGATTTCAAAAATATATCAAAAAACTAACCTGTACAAATTTTGTTATATTTCATACACCCCCGGTTTGCATTTCAAAAATTCTAAAATAACCTTACAAATTTCGTGATATATATTTCTAAAACTTCTCACGTTTGTTTCAAAAATATACTAACACTAATTACAAATTTTGATATATTTTCATATAGCTTCTCACGGTTTAATTTCGTAATTTTCTAAAAAAATTTAAAAATTTCTTTATATTTTAAAAAAAGGTGCCGCGGTTTGGAAAAAACGCAAAAAAACGTTTTTTTTTCTTTTTCTTTTTTGATTTTTTTGAAGTTGCCAGACGCCATTTTTGTAAACTTTTGTAAACAGTTTTAGTTTTCTCAAGATGGGGGGGGGGAACAAATTTTTCCATAATGACTGTAGTGTACCCAATTCCCAAATTCATCCTTCCTTAGCAAAGGTTTCTGATCCTGGTATTCTTTTAATTGTTTATTTTTGGGTTGATGAGGGTGCTACTGCTTGTACTAATCTGGTTTATGTCCGAGGTTCGGGTTTGCTCTTCAGTAATTAGGTTCTAATTTTTTTCTCATCTGGTTCGTTTTCCGTTTGACATTATTGTCCATTTTACAGTTTGTAGAGGAAAAGTTTGAAGCCTAACTCGTATAATCCATAAAGCTCGTAGGGCACTGAAATAACTTCCCTTCCCTCTTTTAAGTAAGGTTCAAAAGTAGATTCAGGAAATGTTTCGATGTCGGACAAATCTTTCGTTTCAAATCGTTTGGTTATATTTCTGTGAAAATAAAATTAAAGGGTATTAAAATAGTTTAAAACGGGTTTTTATTTCACAAAATTTAAGGACCAGTAAAAATTCATCTTGAACTTACATTAAAGAAACAGTAATATTGATTAAGATTAAATATTTCTTTAGTAACACAAGCGTATAATTATTAGATTATATCAATACAAGTTTAAAATAAATTATTGTCAATATAAAAATAGGAGTTAAATTGATGGCAAATGTACATTTTATTCTAACTCCGGGCCATATTCAAACTGGTATACACTCTAAAAACTAAAGTATTAGGAATTAACATTTAAAAGGTTTGGTTTGTTGATAACTCTTTATCAAGTTAAGATTCAACTTTAAGTAATTGAAGTGTTAATTGAACGTTAATTTCGTGTTAATTCTTTTTTTTTAGGTTTTGGAATTAAACTACATTAAGTGTTGTCACTTTCACTGAACTTTTATTAATCAGATTCAACACTTTGGTTTTAAGGTGTATTATATTCATTTACATCTTCATTTTATATTCTTCAAAGACAATCTAATGACCCTTTAATAAGGTTTATTCATCATCAGTAGCAAAGGGGCACCCAGCTTTCACTGGAGTTGAGGATTCGGGGGCCCACCCCTTCTTTCTAATGGACCTCCCCAACTTCTGGAGCCCCAGTTATTTGTCCTTCATGATCCTGACATGTCATTCATGACATCCACAATTATCTAACACTTCCATCAACACGCTTAAAGAAATACGTGATATTGAACCAAGACCCAGCTGCTAATTGGCGTGCTCGCTACAGCTCGCCCGCAGATCACGTTACTGACCAACGCGGGACCCCCAACTTTCAACACGTGGTTTGGGCCCCTTGTCCGGCAGTTCATTTAGACATTTTATAAAACTCTAGAGCCAGATATTCACGAACAATCATGGTTCTCGGTTCTAGAAATTACATTAACATTTTAATCAACGCTTCCTTTAGCCCTAAAGTACACTTAGACTTGCATAAAGGCGCTGAGTAAGCTTGATAATTTAATAAGCAACTAATCGTTTCGATAAAGTTTATATTTCTTTATGCTTTTTATTATAATCATTTTTTGATAGTATAGCAAAGTTTGTTTAACATGTAGGGTTTACAATTCTGCTGTGTTTTTATATTAAATCATCTAGTGGTGGCAGCATTTGAAACAAACTTTAAAAAAAATGGCTGTACTACTTATAACAAGGCTAACGATGAAGGTTGCGTAATTTATACGGCACTACAATTAACGAGTAATAACGGTTAATCATTCTTAAAAGGTTTCAATTCATCCCTTTGTTTAAATTGTCCGAACTTATTGTTATGAGTGTTTCAAAGTGTTACGGTGAAAGCTATAAAAATTTCGTAATTCATCAGGTTTAAATAAATACTGTGACACTTGACCTGGGTGATTCAAGAGTAATTTTGAGTTCAGACAATGTTATTCATATTAAAACAGTATGCCATGTATAAACAGTTGTCACTATCTTGGATAAACTGAAATTGGATCAAAGTGTCTTTCTATTGAAACTTGATAATCCACACACTAGCAATGTCTACCCATCATAAACAAGAGGTGAATTCTTTTAACTAAGATACTAAAAAATAGAAACAGGAATATTTGCACACTAACCATGCTTCCTTTGAAACTGAAACACCGGACAGATTAAAATCACACTTTCCCTCATCTGGAGAGGTTGATCAAGGATTCAAGCGGGACGTGAATGGGGAGATGTAACACCACATCAGTATATCCCCAAACTTGAACAGGATTGCCACTAAATAAACTCCCATAGTAAACAGAGGCTAAACACAAAAGCATTCAAAAATCATTTAAAAAAATACTTAGGGATCCCACAGTTTTAAAAACCCAAAAGAAAAAAAATGACAGTCGATATATAACTTCTTTATTTTCTTCTCTATTTACTGAAAATACAGAATTCGGGTTTCCAGGAAGGCTATTCTCATCCCCAATGAAACTTCACCCTACAGTAGTGAAAACGATCCACACTGAAAAAACAGCCATTTGGAAAAACTACACTTGAAATCAAATTAAGGACCATTTGCCAGAGCCTAGTGTCAAAAGCACTCAAAGGTTGGAAGCAAAGGACTCCCAGGTTGTGATATTGAGCTGTTTTTACACAATCCATCTTATAATGGGCCTCAAATCTTTGTTTTCAAGAAGTGTTTTGAGGACATACACTTTTATGATAAACTTAGCTCGGCGCATGAATTCCTCACCTTTGGTGGGATTGTTGCAGGTATAAATAAACAGTTATCACACTGTCCAAATTCCCTGTACATAAGTTAGATTATGAAAGATGAAAACACAATCTATATGTAAGGGACCGAACTATTTTATTAGATTCCATGTTTGATATGAGTACAGTTTTGCATGAAGATGAAACTTACAATGCATAGAAGGGATAGCGAACTTTTTTTGTAAGATTACACAGTTCGATAGGCCTGGTATGAAGATAAAACTTGGTACATAGAAGGGACTGAACTTTTTTGTAAGATTCCCTGAGTTCGATAATACAATTATGAAGATGGCTTACAATACATATGAAGGGACCAGACTTTTTTTGTAAGATTCCCTGTGTTCCGGCTCATACAATTATGAAAGATGAAAACTTACAATGCATATGAAGGGACCAGACTTTTGTAAGATTCCAAGAGTTCGTGGTACAATTATGAAGGAGTAAACACAATACGCCAAAGGGACAGGCTTTGTAGATTCCTAATGTTCGATAATACAATTATGAAGATGAAAACACAATACATAGAAGGGACCAGACTTTTGTGAATTCCTAATGATTTCATGGCTCAGTACAATTATGAAGATGAAACTTACAATGCATAGAAGGGACAGACTTTTGTAAGATTCCCTAAAGGTTCGATAAGGTACAGTATGAAGATGAAATACAATACATATAGAAGGACCAGGCTTTTTGTGGTCCCTGTGTTTCCTGGTACCTTGAAGATAGAAGCTTAATGCATAGAAGGGACCAGACTTTTTGTAGATTCCTAATGATTTCAATAATACAATTGAAGATGAAAACACAATGCATAGAAGGGTTCAGACTTTTGTAAGATTCCCTGTGTTCCATGGTACAATTATGAAAGATGGCCTAACACATAGAAGGAACCGAACTTTTTGTGTAGATTCCTAGTTCGATAGTACAATTATGATGATAAAACACAATGAACCACAAGGGACCATACTATTTTTCTAATTTCAACCCTAGAGTTTGAGATCAGGGTCGATCTTTTCAATCTTTCAATCACTATCGACCTTGCATTTAACTACAAACTGAAATATCAAAATTATCTGCAATTCACCATCAAAAATCGCAATATGGATCCCTTACACTTACATGGATGCTTAAGGAAAACCTTACTCAAATTGTGCAATTATTACTGATATTATCCAACTTCTTCTTTGGTCGTCGGAATGCTTTCCTACTGCAGCCTGGGTGCTATCATTAAGCCATTACTAAAAAGTAACATTAAAATATCCGCCATATAGACCCGTTTCAGAATATCGGTTTTGTTGGTACAGAATTAATAAGAAAAAAAATTTAACATGCACGACTATCTGAACATATGAATCAACATAATCTAATAGGATCCCTACCAGTCCAGCTGCGGAACCCAAACATAGTACTGAATGCTGCCTAATTAAAGGTAAAAATGATATCATGTTTCCCTTAATTCAAATCAAGTTACCCTCCTAGTATTAGATCTTTTCAGCTACATTTGATACATTGATCGCAGCATACTTTCGGTTTATCTCGAATTCGCCAGGGGTTGCACGGCTGGTTCCCTCATATCTTAAGGGTTGGACAATCGGGTTGACTTGTGCTAATTGGTGTCCAGCACCATTGTGCGTTATGAAAGCTTCTAGGGCTCTGTCTTTGATTTTACTAGGTTACACTGTTTACACCCTTCCTGTTGGTGATGCTGGCACGGCACCACCAAATTTCTTATCACCATATGCTGATGGTACACAATTATATATATCATTCAACCTAATGTGCCAGTGAGATGAATCGTTACAGTCTCTAAAGCTTGAAAAATGGCATCTCAGACATTAAAACTTCGGATGGGCTGTTAATAAAAGCTTCAAACTAAATAGTGATAAAGCAAGAATTCTTTAATCGCTTGCTTCCTCCATAATCAAACTTATCCCCGATATTTCCATTACTATTGGAAATTCTTCCTTTACCCATCTGAATCTGTCAGGGAACCCTAAGGTTGCATTCTTTGAAACTCGGCTGTAATCCATGTCTTCCCATATATTATATATCCTAGCTTCGTCAATTACTATCTTCTACCAGCCTGTCACGTGCCTGCAAGTTATGGATGAAATCTTACGTGTCATCACATAACCGTTCGTTCATTAATTTTCACGGCGGTGTTAATAATAGTTTTGTTATCTTCTGCCAATGTACACATCAACAACTCGCGGTTACAAAACTAGACACACGTTTAGTTTTGCCGTCAACCAGCATGATCCCATACCACCAATGCATTCGCCACTGGTTTACCAATACAACAAGAATAATGTTCAAGCATCTGTTGTTTGATACTAAAATCCTTTCAACTGCCCCCAATCTATTTATCAAACTCCTTTATTAAATATGTTTCAAGAAGAAATAACGAGATCTGGAGATGATATCCTGACTTGAACCATCCTAGAACAAGGTACAGACCGGTGACAGAACTTTCACTGGCGTAACCTCCATGCGTAGACAGCTCTCCGATCTCAGTTGAATCTTCTACCTCTATAAATAATTTCAAAAAATCTTTGAAAACGCATCTCTTTGTATAATTTTCCTACCTTTGTATTATTTGTAATCATTGAACAACTGTTATTTTTAATGCTTCAACTTTATTTTGTTAACCAGGGTATATTTAAGGGTATCCTTTGTATTTGTGCGCGCTTTGAGCCTCCTGGGAAAAGCATTATAATAGTAATAGTAACTGATAATGATAATGATAGCAATGTATAGAATGAAAGCAAGAAGGGTTGCACTGCAGCAAACATCTAATGTTGCCACGGTTCTGAAACAATCAATGTTTGAGCAACAAACCAGTAAAGCGACTTAAGGTTACAATACACTTTATTTGCAAAATGATGAGGTCTGCATAATTATAGTTAAAAGCAAACAGATTTGACGAGAGAGAAATATTTTAAGTTAACAATATTTGGATGATGATACATATTTGTAGCAAAGACAAATTATGGGGTTAATGATAGGCGTAAGGTAGTAATAAACTGCTCATAAATTTTTAAGCTGGGTTGCATCATACCTTGGGACTTGAGACTAAGTTCTCATTTACAAGTTTTCTTGACTGTGAGCTGGACTAACGTTGGTTGTCTTCCTTGCAAAATCAACCGCTGAGAGGGGCGATAAGGGCAATTTCACTTATCAATGCAACACAAGTCGGTGGCAGAGACTAACAGATATCATGGCAGTAACTTTGGGTTGCAGTTTCCAGCCAGTCCGTACCATTTCATTTCATACTGCAAGCTCTTGATGAGACGGTCCAGGGGTATGCCCGCCAGCGTAGCTGATATTTGATGAGCTGAAGATGGCCTACGCTTTGGCAGGCACTGCCCCGGCTGCATCCAGGCTGCGACGAAAACCTCTATCGCCCTCTCAATTTCGAAAGAAGCTTGGTTTCTCGAATAAACTTCTTCAACGGTGCCCTCAATCGCACTGATTCGCGGGGTTTACTGAAATTCCACCGACAAAACCAGTACAGCCTCAACTAAAATACCCAAGCGTATTACTGCTTTAAGGTAACAGTCGACGTCAACAGCAGATAAGGTGAGCGCTTTCGATGCGGTGCCGAACGACTTCACTCCTCGTGTCCCGCTCCACCAGTGTTTCCGTCCGCCCTTCTTGGTGACCATCCATGCGAACGTCAGAATGCTGAGGCCTGAATCAACGATTCTGTCCCCGGACAGGTGTTTGCGAGGATCGCTGGGCGACCTGTGGCTCTCCGGCGAGCTACTCGGCCGGTTTCCACATATTCGGTTTGCTGTTCCCTTGCAGCTTGAACGAGTTTCTTTCTGGCAGGATCTGCATTCGGTTTGGCGTACTCCGGCTGGAGCATTATTTCTGGTTGTTCAATGCCCGTCACATGCCTTAAGTGATGATAACCGCTTTTTTTTTGTTGCCATTTAACTGAGGTCTGTGGGCCTTAGCAAGGTTTACTAATCAATAATCATCAAAATAATCACAATGGAAGCTTGAGAACAACCCTTCATTTTATACAATAAACATTTCAAAACTTATTAACTGTCTCAAGGATAACAATCCAGTTTTGTTTTACAATGTAAACTTCACGACGTTGGCAAAACCAGGTTGTCAAAAAGAGGAAACAAAACAACAGGGGCGAAATTGTAAAACTATATACTACATTCGCTGTTCGGGATCTTCAAAAAGAACTTGGCAGGAAATTCAATTTGTTACACGTCGTCCGCTGGTATCCTGTTGGTGAAAGTGTGACGTCATTCCACCATAAACGACGCACGCACCATATGCTGGCTCCATCGTTGAAGCCATTGGAAATGCATTGACACTTTTCTTAAAGGTTTACGCGAGGGGTAGAAAGCTGGGACTTGCCTTTGGCATTGTCGTTTTAAAGACTCAATATGTTTGATAATAAAGACGGAACATTCTGCCTCGAGTCGCTTTCAATCAAGTTGGTTAAGTCACACACAACAATCCAACTTTAGAACCGGGTAGCAAAGCGCGTACTACCAATGCGCACAGGTATTATATCGACCCACAAACGGGATACTGTCGTTGCGTCGTGGTATCCGTACAACATCGCGCTATTTTACACAGGGATATGTACACACAGGGGCAGAGTACGACAGACTCACACGTGATTCAAGGAGCTTGATGAGCATTGTGAGCCATACGATGTGAATGGGGACAGTTTCAAAACATCTAAGCGTAAAATCACAAAACTGAAACTGAAAATAAAAGTGGGGTTTATTTTTACATGAGTTTGCATTTGTTTTACACGACTCACAGGCTACTGCAAATTCAAGAAAATGCTGCCAAAATTTACAAAATCAAGAGCGACCAGGCGTAATAATTACAAACGAAAGTGTAATTTTCAAACTACTGGGTAATGTGGCCGACGGTTTAGTACATCGGTTTATGATTCTGATTGATAACTAGTCGTCAGAGATGGCGGGTTCTAATCCGACCACGGGCATGGTAACATTCTCAAACAAGACACTTTACCATAATTCTTCTCTCCCCAGAACAAAAATAGATTTTCGAGAACATAGTTGGTTGTTGATTAGCCCATATGCCGAAATGGCAACAATTGGCTATACTCCCCGAAGAACGAGATGGTTTCAGGAATGATTTGTAGACTGATGAGCAGGGGACAATGTACAGGGGCGATACGTCGTGTGAACCACTATAAAAATGCCTCCATTATTGACCTTATATGGGTATCTAGCCCACCACAATAGCGAATAAACACCATAACAAAAATAAGTTGACACCAAGGTGTTATTTTAATACTAACTTGTGTTGCAGGGTGTTACTTTTGACGTTTGGTGAGGGGATTTTTTTCTCGTTTTTCAGCTTTCAGACAAGAGCACCCATCATTTTACCAGTTTAAGGTCCCAAAAACGTCTCAGTTTCTGGTAATCGGTCTGACTTCAAATCGCTAAATACGTGATAAATCTTATACGGGACCATTGCCAGAATACAATGTATGAATTGGTTTAAGAGGCCTCACAAAATCAGCCAAACGTTCATACTAATAATGAAAAAAGGTTCGTTAAAACACAACATGGCAGAATTCCAATCCAGGGGCTGACTTGCAATTGGACGTCAGTTTCATAACAAATAACAAACAAGCAAACAAATATAAAAAATAAAAAAAAATAAAGAATGAAATTAAAAATAATAACACTTGCATGTCTGAGGCGACGCGCACGAGACAAAAGCAAGAACTTTGGCCTCCTGGCAATCATTACTCAACAATCACATATCCATAAAGTTATTGTTGCCCTAAAAATTGCTAACATGTTTTGTTGGTTTACCAACCAATTGTTCATGCAAATATTATTTACACGATGGCTGGTTGTCTTTAATTACAACTGAACGAACGTTCAACAAAATCATAGCTGGCATTGAACACAAACATGGCCTAAAGGTACCCAGTTATGACAGTTCCCGAACTGATCAGGCCAGGTATGTGTGTTAATAATGAATGTACACCTCACTCAGGGGTGAGGTTGTTAAATGTGAGGAAAAGACTAAAAAGCCTGGCGTATCTCACCCAGTTTTCGTGGTCCAGGAGCTAAATTCATGTCACTGAGAGAAGCCCGCTCGAGCAGATTTAGAAGAGACAGAACTTTCTGCAAGCGGTCAGGGGTTTACCTCCCATTGCAAGGATCGTTCAAGTTTCACTAATTGCTGAAACAGCGATGGATCGGGTGGATATATTGCGGCTCGGGACAGGATGCTTTTATTCGGTTTCGGTGACACCTCTTCAGGCCACGGTGTTCTGTTCTTTTGCATTGTCCATAGGCTAACAACATCTGATTGGCCAAACAATAGAGGGGCAGCTTTAAGCAAAGGGCCCAGTTCTTGTGGTAGAAACATCAACTTCCCTCCCAGTGGTTGCCACTAAGGCCCACTCCTGTTGAGCAAGCTTCGGTTACGCAGCAGGGGTGATAGGTTATTGCAACTGCATGGTTCCCAACCACCACTACTGCAGTCTCATGGGCCCCACAACATCTGATTGTTAACTAGGGCGGGGTTAATGAAAGTTGGGCCTTGGCGAAGAACAGAAGCTGAAACTTCATCCCAATAGTAAATCTACTTTCCACACCTGTCCTGTACCTTCATAACAATTTAAAAAACGTGATTTACGCGACGTTGGTTATTCCAACTGCATACTGCAGTCTCGACCCACCACTTTCACAGCAACGGTGTGAGCTCCACCAACGATCTGATGGCGCCCTCAGTTTGTGAGCACGTCATCACATAAGGTTATTATGCACCAATCTCGCAATTTCAGTTTGTTTTGTTACGATTGTTGTAAAAATAACACTTACCAGATGAGGCGACGACGCGAGGACAAAACAGCAATTAAATCGTTATCAGTAATCAGTGCATTGATTATTTCCAGCAATTGTCATAATCCAACCGGTGCATTGATATCAGTGAATTATTACCCATTTAGTCGGTTCACAATTGTGAACATGATTGGTTTGTCCAACAGAATTTTAACTATTATGCTACTATATCTTTAACAACCATTCTTCATTGAAATCAACTCTTTCAAAAATCAACACGAATATGGAATCCAGTCACACTCAAATGTTCATTGGTGAAACAAACTTCCATTGTTCCCTACAAATGCTGTTTGGTTCACTAAATAATATTTCGTTCCTTCAGAAATATTCCGTTTTCTTGGTATTGATTATACTACGGGCAAAGACCAGGAGAATAAGCAACAGTGGTGCGGTGGAACAACACACCTGAGTCCCAAATAAACTTCTTCCATCAATCATTCAGGGGTTCAAAACAGTCGGTTTTTTTAGTGAGGGGTCCACAGGGGAAAATAATTGGGTAATGTTTTCATATTTTATATAATATTTTCTTTTCTTAAATTGTTTTTATTTATTTGTTACTCTGGACTATATTTTGGTTGGGGCGCGGATTAATGTGGATGAGATATCGAATCCTCAGTGCATAAAGGATAGGTTTTGTGTGTGGATGAAGGATCGAATCTAGCCATTGGATGAGATGCCGATCACTGTGAACGAGGGATCAATCCTCAATGGATAAGGATGCGGTTTAATAATGGATGAGGGATCGAATCTAATGGACTAAGGATACGGATCACACTGTGGATGGTCGAATCCTCGGTGGATCGGGGATGCGGTTTGAAAATAATGATCAGGGGTTGAATCTATTGGATGGATGCGAATCTGGCGGATGAGGATGGAATCCTCAGTGGTTAGGATACCGATCACTGTGAGCAAGGGATCGAATCCTCAATGGATGAGGGGTGCGGTTTAGCTAATGGATGGGGGATCGAATCCCTAGTGGATAGGATACGGATCACTGTGGATGAGGGTCAAAATCCTCAGGTGGATTGGGGATACGGTTTAATATGTGGATGAGGGTTAGTCCCTAGTGGTTTTCAGTCACTATTGGATGAGGATCAGGCCTCAGTGGATGGTGGATGCGGTTTAATGTGGATGAGGGATCGAATCCCTAGTGGACCAGAGATGCGGATCACTGTGGATGAGGATCAAATCTCAGTGGATGGGGATACAGTTGTATGTGGATGAGGGATCGAATCTAGTGGATAGGATGCGGATCACTGTGGATGAGGATCCAGTCCTCTCAGTGGATGGGGATACGGTTTAATATTGGATGAGGGATCGAGGCCCTAATTGGACTAGGATGCGGATCCACTGTGGATGAGGATAGTCCCTCGGTGGATAGGATGCCAGTCTCACTGTGAACTGGGGATCAGAATCCTCAATAGATGGGGATGCGGTTTAATGTGGATGAGGGATCGAATCCCTAGTGGATTAGGATGCGGATCACTGGCCGGATGAGGTTCGAATCCTCAGTGGATGGGGGATGCAGGTTTAATATGGATGAGGGTTCCGAATCCCTAGTGGATGGATACTGCGGATCACTGTGGATGAGGGATCAGATCCTCAGTGGATGGGGAATGCAGGTTTAATATTGGATGAGGGATCGAATCCTAATTGGATGGATGGATCACCGGATGAGGATCAGAATCTAGTGATGGATGGGGGATACGGTTTAATGTGGATGGGGATCGAATCTAATTGGATAGAGATGCGGATCACTATTGGATGGTCGAATCCTCGGTGGATGGGGATGCGGTTTAATATTGGATGAGGGATCGAATCTAATTGGACAGGATGCAGCGGTTTCGGATGAGGATCAGTCTCAGTGGATTCAAGGGGATACGGATCACACAATGGACGAGGATCAAATCACTTAGGTGGATAATACGGATCATTATGAGTAGGGATCAAGTCTCGAATGGATATTGGATACTAGTCCCATTGCCTTCAAAACAACCGTCTCCCATAATCATGGTGACCACTCAAATACAAGGTTTTTACTTCACAGTGAGCGGCAAAGAACTTTCTTGTATCTTTTATTTTAAACGGTGATTTAAAAGAAAAACTTTATCATGCATGAGGGTGAGCCGTCACGATAACCATTTCCATTCAACCAAGAATTGTAAAACAAACACTATTCTTAAAAATGTGCCGTCAATAATGAACTATCAGACAACGGCTGTCGGATTGCCCTTAAATATTTAATTTGAAAATATAATTTATTTCAAAATAATTAATACGGAAAATTATTATGCCCAGGGTGATTTGAAAATAACCTTTTTTCCACATTAGCGTATGTTCAATTAGCGAATTGTATTAATTTTTACATTCAATATCTCTCCGGTGATAGTAGGATGCCATGAGATCGACGGTTTTAATTCATCGGTTTGTTGTTCTGATAACTAAGTCGTCCAGAGACAATATTAGGGTTCAAGCATGCCGCGACCACCAGTTGCTTGTTATTCAACCCAAACAGTTTTTACCATAATTGCTGCGGGGCACGTGAACCAACCACTGAGGAATAATACAAGCCGGATAAAATGGGGTTTGCGTCAGGGCGTCGGCACGTAACTCTATGCCAAAATCAAATATGCGAATCAAGGTCCGCTGTTGGCGACTAACAGACGGCAAAAGGTTTCTTGCTCTCTCCATTGTTGAACCAAGGTTCTCAAAAGCGCCTACGGCACAGCTTGTACAGATAACCTGGAGAAGCGATGAAGAATGAACAGTTTGAACAGGAGGAAAACCCCAGACAAATATTATGCAGGAAAAAGCCGCGTTTCCGGCTGAAAACCCACTCCCACATCGGCTCTGAGGATGCAGTTGAAATAAATCCAGGTTCTGAGGGTGAGAAAGCGATCAAAATTATAGCACGTACTTCTGATGACAACATGTTTAGCTGAAGTTGACACACGCACGCCGTTGGACGGTATGAGTATTGAGGCTGTAGTGGTTTTCTAAATTGCGCATGGGGAGGGTGGTTGAATGAGGGGGAGTGAAAGTTGACAATTCTTACAAATGCCAATTTAAATCTTTTACTTTGAGCTCTTGTATTGCTCTTTTTCTCTTTACTCTTTCTGTTTCAGAAACTAAAGATAATATTACAGTCTGGTTTTCACTGCTGGGCCATCTATATCCTGTAAGCTTCATATAACATATATTAAAGATATCCTGACTTACAGTATTACTGAGAGACACTAGGTGGCTCTAATTTGTGAGGTTCAGGTTCTAGCCATTTTTCAATAACGGGAAGTATGTGGTTTATTATAATCAGTATACAACCTATTATTTGGTTCTACAACAAGATAATCATCACGCAGATAAGGATTATATAGTATGTTCTCCTCTGCAAAAACATGTTGTATATCGAAACATGCTTCTATGGAACTACTTTAATATGGTTTGATTTATTTCATACACATAACTGATTCAAGACATCAACATATAGGAAAATTGAATCTTCGATATTATTTATGGTTACTAACATTTAAACATTGGGAAAACTCAAACAAAAAAGATAGTAAAATACTGGGAAACACTAGTTGCCATAAACATGGTGGGACTTGTGAAATACACAACTTCACATTATTTTATTTATTTTTTATTTATTTTTATTATTTTATTGGGTGATTTTTATTCTCCATTCACCATTTTGCACTACACAATTTTTGCTGAGAACAGCGAGGAATTATACGAATTATACAAGGTTTCACTAAATACTACATCAAAAGCAACTGGAATTAGTGGTTTAGTACAATTTTTACAAAGTGTTAGCAAAGCATACTAATAATGAATTTAATCAAGAAAGTACAATTATAAGTTTGCTATAATTCATTAAGCAGTATTTCTACGTTTATTTTAACTTGGGGTTTGACTTGAGGTAGAAAATTCTTCAACAATTCTTACAAATGCAATTCCCTCTTTACCTTGGGCTCTCGCGTGTATAGTGCTCTGAAATGTTGCATTGGCTGTATAATAATGTAGCCAAGAATGCGCGCCTACTTAAGTGCACTTTTGTTCGCATTATAGCCTTGCTATGGATCCATACCAGTGCCTTTATAACTTTGCGGCGGTGAGATGAGCTGAGGGGTTGATCCAATTCTAACAATTTTTACACAGCCTGTGAGTTCAAGAGAACTGGAGAAACTATATGAATGGTCCAGAATTCCCAAATATATGAAGGTATTGTGAATCTACTGCTGAACATGGTTAATTAACATCATGTGTGTTTTAATCTAAGATGAAGGGTTCGAGAGGCTCATCTTATACGTGTGCAGCTATACAAGGTTCTTCTGGCTTCCATTTAATTGACTTCAAATTGAGCCTACAAGAATTGTTTTATTGTGTTCAGTTTCTTTGCAATAAGGCAATCGTGACCAGGTCACGTGACTCATAGTTGGTATAAATGTAAACAAACCAAGCAGAGACGCGTGGTGTATCAAACATATTTCTTCAATTACTTCTGCTGTACAAGGCATCATAGATGTTGCATTTGTTAGTAGTTGGAACACAGGGTTTAAGTTCTCTAAACCGATCTGAATATTCCCAATTTTAATTTCAAACACGCATTTATCAATGCATGACTTTATTCCGGAACAGGGCGAGGCTCGGCCACCACTTTCATTTTGAACTGGAATCTTCAATGTTTGTTCCAACTCTTTTATGTAAAAATACACCACAGACTTAAAACAAAAATGAAATTTTACCTGCACAACTTTAGAAAAAATTCAATGTTGAAACACGTAACTACATTTTCAGTCGGCAGCAAGGGGCAACGTCGTAATGTCGCTTTTTGGGACCTTCATTATTTAATGGCTTTTTCGACTCAGTCGCATTCCAACTTCGTGTTTTGCGTCACTAAATGATCGATATCTTCACAACGATTACAGTTTAGTGGATGAAAATTACACATTAGATAGTTCATTATTGGTTATTCCTCACCTCAGTAAAGGTATCAATTTTTATCTGAAGCTTGATGTGTGGATTAAACAGATTTTTTAATTTGCAGCTGTTGTCCAGAACCGGGAAAATCCGAAACCAGGGAAAACGACTGGTTAGTAAATACAGTAGTAGTAGTACGCCAGTCTGCTACGACTTTGACAAAGTCACAAAAACATTACGTGAATTCCAGAGCTATAAATTGCTGAGATTCTAGAATGAATATAACATGATTTTGAACATTCAGTTTACTTCCCTTGCCATTCAGCTACCAATGAGTCGTTGTTTTAAAACCTCATGGAGCTCCCTATGTTTATACACAGCGCACTGCTGGTTTGTTGTTATTTTGTACCCACTATACATCACACTTGATACTACTAGCTCGGGTCGCCGATTGTGTCTATTCAAATATTCATATCAGGAAGTCTCGTAGTATATTTGGCAAAAACGTTTAAGCATTCTGACATAATTTTGATATTCATGTATGATTAACTGAAAATAGGTAAAACTTGGTAGCTTTGCATGAATTGAGGGATGATAAGTAAGACTGATTACGAGTGACACCATATTGTGAAGTCTCAATTGAGTAATGTATTAGTTCTGAAAAGAACTGGGGGAATTACAACTCGACGATTTCGATCAGGTATGCTCTGAGTCGTCCCTCAGGAGAATACCGGACTCTGGAAAATGCTGCTTCTTAAGTAGGCGCTGCTGGAGGATCATCCCATGAATGGATGCTGGAGGATTAGTTCGTTGAGGCGCGCAGGCAGGAAACTGTGAGACTATAGAGACTAGGATCCTGGGGTTGAGGAGAGAGAGTGTGTGCTCACTGAACTGAATCCAGTTGTTAACAAGCACAGGGGGGAAGAAGGAGGGTGGCTGACTTAGGATATAGGGGATCCCTCAGTCTGGGGTGGGTTGTGGACTTTGGATATAGAAGATCCCTTCGAGGTCCGTAGTATAGGTCATAAATGTCGCTGATGAAGGAAACCGATGTCCTGTGGCACGATTAACTCGTGTTTGACGATCTCGATATGGCCTCTCTGATGCGTCCTGGGGTTGCCATGCGTCGATCAGGTGTGATGAGGTTGGGCTGCCTGCCCAATCCGATTTGGTGGTCCTTGATGTGCGAGGTGCTTGACGATGGCGGACTTCTCGAAATCTCCCTCTGCGGCCGTGTGCTCGGTGTTCCTTCAATCTGATGGGGAGGGTTGCGTTTTGTTTCGCCGATGTACACCTTTACCGCACTCACCAGGGATCCGGTAGACTCCCTGCTCTGTTGTTTGGGTCCGGTTTGTCCTTGTGGGAACATGTAGAAGTCGCCCAGGAGTTTGCTGGGGCTGAGTGGAACCACATCGATGCCTGCTTGTCGGAGGATGCGTTGTAGTTTGTGAGATATCGAACCTAGATGAGGGAGACAAACAGAGAGGGTTGATCACATACCTTACCGCCTTTTGGAGTTTGGAACCAGCTTCGCTGTGCTGATCTTGTTTGGGATTGTAACCGTTGCGTTTGAGGGTAGTTCGGATGTGCAGTGGTCCTTGGGGAGCTGTCCTTGATCACAGATGTTTGTAAGGCGCGTTGTACGAGCAGTACGGTTGACCGATGACTTGATGCTTGGATGATGGAAGGAGCGCTGGCGGTTCTAAGGTGCCGATCTGTCTGTGTGCGGTGGGCTTTCTGTGAAGAACGTTGTGGTGTAGGGATCGGGACACGCTGTTTCGTTTACGTGCGTTGTATGTTAATAAAGTTCAAACTAAACGCGCGTTTCGTTTTTCATACTCAAGTAGGAATATCATGACGTCATGCATAAACATGTCCAGCCTCTATAGTCCATAAAGTTTACATGAATGAATCATGAATTGACCCGCATTGAAAATCGTTATGATTGTATTTGAAGTAAAATGAAACATGTTTTTCTCGCATATGAAATTTTCTTTCAAATGTTGTGTTGTTGGGACTAAAAGAAATACACTTTTAAAAAAAGGAACGATTTTCATTGATCTGCCTACTTAACGTTCATGTTGGGTAATTATTATACAGCTTCAAATATAACAACTCTTTTATAACATCGAGCAAATTTTCCATTCATGCTTCTACATTTCCATTAGTGAGATTAAGAAATGTTTTACAAGCATTTTTCCAAATATTATTCCTGGGACAAAACTTTTTACAAGTTTTATAAGGGTTTATTGTTTAAGTTGGATGTCAATGGGGAATTGTTTTTGCGAGGTTTAGAAGTCTTTGTGACGTGCACAAACACATAATAGGAATTTACATACAGCGCGTGTGGAGATTATGCGTAGCAATACACGGACGTCTGTATAACGTACGCGTCACTCATTTGTATGTGTGCATGTGAGCGACGCGCAGTGAGCATTGTGTAGTTATGAAATCACGAGTATATTTACCTTGTTTTCCACATTCCTGTTTATCTGGAGATGAGTTTTGATTTTCGATTAAAAAAATGCTCACAACCAAAGTTATGAGGTATTATGGTAATAGACTGATTATAGCTACATGAAAATGGCTGAGATGAGCAGGTGTTCAGACTTCAGAAAGGCATTTTCATAATTATTGACAGAGAGAGAGAACATGGGACCACAATTTCTAAGTAACACCATCAAATATTCTATTGATTATTATCTTTTTATTCGGTCAAAATCACAACAATCATACAAAGAATAAATGAGAAATGAACATTGTAGCATTACATATATAAACGATTAAACTTGACAGGGCCAAGATAAAGCAACAACACAATATTTTTAACTATTCAGATCACAGGAAGGCCTTTTTTCAAAAAAGGTAATGTGTTGAGTGGTTGGGTATAATGGGACGACTTGTTCTGATCAACATCCATCAATTATTTTATTGTCATTATTGTATTTGGCCAAAATGGAACAATCTTACCCCAAACACTACAAGAGAAATGAACATTCAGTAATTTTATATCAATGTTATATAAACATAACTTAGGATATACAAGTTGAACAAAGGGGATTGGGTCCAGGGAGAGAAGAGTTGTGTAATATGTAAAATAAAAAATATGTTATAACCCAAAGGAGATAATAAATAGTAACAGTCACTGAAATAAAGGCAATGTAGACAACAGCCCAGATGGATATAAGACAAAAAACAACCATTCTAAGATAAGGTCAAGATTGATAAAAGTGAATTTATTATGTTGAGACTCAACTTTTATTAGTGGAATCTTAAAAATGGAACTTATGAAAGCTGATGACAAGGATTAATCCCCATTTGAAGTGATTATAAAGTAATAAATATATAAATTTATATGCATATGAGTTCAATAATTGTGTATATATTGCATAAAATCAAACTTTAATGTGAGCATCCACTTATAAATGCAAAATATAATATAGGTAAAATGTATACTTGCGCGAGGAAATTAGGGCACATGACAAATCAGTCACACACTAACTGGTATAAACATGAGAGGAGAATTGAGCAACTTCACCAGAGTTTGTGAACGGTTCAACAAACAGGCACCAACCAGGACGACCAAAGAAATTGAAAATAAAATCTCCAAGAGTCCTAGAATACCGCATGTTCAACTTTTAAAAAATGTGATTTGGTGTTGATAAGACTGAATGATGATATTTCCACTTGGAAAATTGCATCAACTATACCCATGTATGCCCGAAGAAAACATCTCCGAGACGAGACCTATATGTGCCAGGCTAAAGTACAACTTTTGATGACAGGAAGTCTAGTGACAACATCTTGAAAGCTGCCAACCTATCTCAAAAAACAGTAACCTGGAATTAATTCCAATTGCAGTTGCCAGAGTGAACAAACTAACGGAGGCCCTGAAACACAAGAAAAATATTTAATTTAATAAGTTTTGCACTTATCATTTAAAAGGACCTGTGGTGAATACTCAAAATAACAACTAGAGAAAACTGGGAAGCAGAAACATTTACAATGTATATAATTTATAAATAATGTACAAAGGAGCCTTTTATGTAACAAACAAAATTGAAATGAAGAAAATAAGAGAATGGACAAGTTGCCTTGAACTATCCATAGGGAGAACTAACAACAAGGACATGAAGGGACAAATGGAGGAAATACAAATAAATTGAAAAGCAGAAATCGTCTGTTAACAAGTAGCCTACATGTAAAAATAAGAATTAGACTGAATACTATTTCTAAGTTAAATTACACCTGTTGTCGTAGATGTCCTAAATTAATAGAGACCAACTGCCAATGTTGTAAACTTCGTTTTTCAATTCCTGGTTTGAAAGAAATGATAATAAAATAATAATTAAGGCTTACATAGTTCTGTATGAAAACATTAAAAAATAACACTACTCATCCAGACCGTTCTCTCTGGATATCTTCAACACCATTATATTTCCAAGCATGTAAATATGATTGTGCAAAGTTGACATGTCACGGATGAAAATGCAAAGTATACCGTAAGTATGTACAATAATGTACAGTGTGAAGTTACATTCACGTTTCATAACGTTAAGGCCTATCGATTGAACTACTGAATTCAATACATGTAAAAACAAACATTGTTTGAAACAAGGTTTCACTTTATTAACAACGAAAAAGTTTGCCTATCATTTATTAATTTAACATACTGTATGTTTTTAATAAACTTAAAGACATGAGGCCAAATGTATTCATTGTCAGGGTCAGGCTGAGATGTTCATTTGATTGCAATACATGTCTTTTGCAAAATTCACAGTAACCGTACACAACTGTTTCTGTAAAGTAGCTATCCTTTCTATGCATTCAGAATAACACGATCAAAAACAAGGTTAACTTACAAGTGTACGGTGTGCGTAACGACACGTAATACCGTTACGATGGATCACACTAACATGTATGTACAGTTAAAACGCCATTACTTTAACACAATAATATTAAAACCAACCGACTTACAACTGATGCTTTGGGGAAGGTTTTTAAAGGAAATAACCTTGTCCCAGACTTGCTTTGTGGATAAAATAAAAGTAGAATGCCATCATCGTTGAGTTTACTAAGGTCGATTGTGCTTATCAAAATTCGGACAGTATCCATGACACGACAACTTGAAAAACGTCTTCAAATATTCAAGGAGCAAAGACGACATTTAAATGCTGCCTTCCACTACAGTAGACTTCACAACATGATTCCACAATGTAAAAAACAGCCTAAATTTCGCGCGGAAAAGCTATCATGTGACTGTTTATTAAAATAAACTTGAGTATATTCATACAATAATTGCATATTTAACTTGAAAACCAAGAAATCACAAGAAAGCAAAATAATAAACAGAACAAGTATGAGTTTGAACCACACGCGTCAAACCCTACGCGCGAGATATGTATGAATGACACGGATCAAACGCCTCATTTGCATACTGTTTAACTTTCGACAACAGAGGGGCACTTTTTAAAGGGGAAACGGCAAGTGGGGGAGCCGTCTGGGTTTCTGGAAATGCCAACATCAAGGAACGCGATCTTGTCATCTTGTTTCGTTTCCATAATTCGAAACTTGATGCTCAATTGTTGCTGGTTTAGATGTTGTGATGTTGTAGAAATCCCATCCTGAAGTGTGTCTCTGCCGTGTGGCCAAACCACAAAGGTGTCATCCACGTATCGGAGCCACAGCTTGGGTTTGGAGAGGTCCCTTGGCGGTGTTGAGGGAAAGGTTTTCAAACTCTTCCATGAAAATATCAACAAGGACCAAAAGGATTAAAGAGAAGTCCCATGGAGGTTCCCAGCTGTCTGCTCGTAGAACTTGCCCTGAAACTGAAAACTAACGAAGAGACACATGTTGTTAGCAAATCATGAGATTTGGTTCCGGGGTGAGAGGGTGATGTTGCGATCATCCAAGAGAAAAAGATCTTGTGCGAGTCTGTCCCTTCACCAGGAGGCATATACTCTGTAGTTGGGACATTGGTGAATAGGAGACAACATCAAAACTAGCAAGATGTCACTGGGTTTGAAGTGTGAGGCCCCAGTGATCTCGACGAACTGACTGGGTTGTTGATAACTGAAAAGTGTTGATAACTTTGAATTTCGTTTTAAATAGTTTGTAACCTAGTTAATAATGGAATCGATCTACCAAGGTTTAGGGCTCTCTATTGGTAATCTATGACCTTAACTCAAACATAGGCATTTACGTTCTTGAATACTAATGAATAATCGATACTTGCCTTATTCCAGCCTGAAGATCTGACGTCACGCTTTGACCTAGAGGCGCGTGAATTACGCCGATCCTGGCCCGTGCAGCCTGCCATTTTCACCGAAGTTCGACTTTGACCTTGGTTGGTACTGTGTTAGCCAGAGCGTGAGCCTCGAAGCGTGACGTCAGATCTTCAGCACAATGAAACCCATTGTGGCTGAATGGTATGCTTCGAATTCTGTCTATATGTGATATAGGAAATGAACGAGGACCGGTCTAACCTTATTCAAGTCTGTGTATTCAAGCCGAACTTGCGTGATCAATGTTGCACATTGGGGGGCAGCTATAAACAAACCTATGACAAACCGTGCGCAGACTGGCTAATATACAGACTTGATGTCATGTCTAGTGTTCTAACTACTCTTTCTTTGAACACATGATAAATTGCTTAAAAATGGAAATGCAGATAATTTATCTCTTTGTTGGGCCCAAATACATAGGTCTCGGACAATCTTTGTACTGTGTGGACAAGACCATAAACACGAAGGATTCTGTTCAGAACAATTCGTACAAGTTGTTTTGCACAGCACTGTTTAAAGGGAAGAGTACAACATTGGTAATAACCTTCAATTACACAGTTATCAATTGTTATGTTTAATTTCAGTATACAGTATAGCTGTAGAATATAGGTGCATTTATAAACGTTTTACCAATAATTGCCATTTTACAAATGCAATGTACACTCACTTCAATAAGTATTGCAACATGCTCAAAATAGCACTTTACAGTGACAGGTGAGATCATTTAATCCGATTTCATCCGATCGTGTATTACATAATTTCCGAGCAAGAACAGTGAAACATTGACTGGCTACAGTCACTTTAAAGAAGTCTTTAAGTAGTGGCAAATAAAATAAAATAAATTGTTGTAACACAGTTCTCCCAAACTGAACTTTGGTGTGTTGCAATATTTTATAATGATGAGTGATCTGTTAATCTCATACTCCTCCTAGACTACATGGTCAAGAAAGGGACGGAATACTGACTATAATTTGAAAAACGCATGCATTGTCTATTTTGTATTTGTGTATTTTTTTAAATGTATATACGTAGGATAATTTCCCATATACAAAAGTATGGTGGCTAATAAGAGAGGCATCAAAATCAGGCAAACGTTCATGCACGATGTGAAAAGTCGTTTAAAATACAACACAGCAATTGTATTGTGCATAATATGAACAATAAATATGAAATTTAAAGCCAGAAAGAATTTTTTAACGAGCGGTTTTAGATCTCGTACAGCGAAAACCACTTATAAAATAATCGCCCGTATGTCGTAATCTAACTTTCAGTTATTAATTAGTCTCCTTAGAGACTTTTAAAAAAGTACATATCGCGATGATATTTCCATCGTCATTGCGGGTATTGGGGAAAATTTTCA